>WEKY01026522.1:155220-174994 GCA_013390045.1 Picathartes gymnocephalus
GGGGGGGGGGGGGGGGGGGGGGGGGGGGGGGGGGGGGGGGGGGGGGGGTTGGCTTCACAAAGGTCAAAGCAAAGAACCCATCCCAGCTCAGGGGGTAACTGATCTCCCTGCAAGGGAGAGCAAATGCTACTTTCACATACATGAGAGCTTTTATTTGCTCACGATGTGACACTGCAAAAGAGAATCAATATTAGTTCATATATTCATTCTTTTATTTTTTCTTTTTCTTGATGACTCCCTGTCATTACTGAAAATTAATATGTTTTCCAGCATTAAAATATCGCATGGGCTATCAATATTCTAGTGTACTCTTTCATGTTCAGAATGTGGAAGGAGGTTGCTAGAAGAGAACTTCCTGTATTTAATTCAGTAGCTTATATATATATGATAGTTTTCAGAAAAATGAACTGAATAATCTCAGGATATTTCAGGGTGCATAGTATGAAATGGTATATTGCACCATCCTACTATATTACTATTTGTTATTAAAGCAAATCTTAAAAAACAGCAACAACCCCCTCCAAATCATGATTATTCAATAGTTTTACTAGTTAATTTTCTCACATCTGTGTATTTGTTCTTTTCCTTCCAGTCAGAAAATAATGCCTACAAAAACTCCATTGGTCCTTTTATCTTAGCACAAGGTCACCTGGAATGATCTGATCATTTCCATACAAGCAGCAAAAAGCTGCTCATTCTAGTGTCAGACTTGCTTTCTGGTCCAACAGTTACTGGATTACATGCTGAGGTTCTATTACTGTCAATTGTGTGTTTATGAACTTTACAGCACCTCTTTTCAGAAGCAGATTAAACTCTTTGGACAGGATTTGTAAAGTTATTGAGGTTCCTGAAATGCAGAAGATCTCTAGCTGAGACTCTTAAAATATGAATTGGAACTCCTACATACCTCTGAGAATCCAGGTTAGTACATTACTTGCACCTTTAGGCCAAATGACGTCTCACTTCTTGAGGATGGCATTTAGGAAATGCTGTCATTTGGTGATGTGTCCAAAAGCATGCAAATATTTTGCTGAGTAAGACCAGACTTTAAAACTTGTGCTTCAGTGTTTTGTTTCATTTGGCTGACAGACCATGCTTTCAGTTCTGGGTGATGTGTGTCCCGGGCTGAATTTCAGTTCCGTGTTTCCTGAATATACAGGCTTTGTGCAGAAAATTATGAACCTTACTACTAGCACCAAAGTATGAAAGGAAGGTTTTTTTACAAGCTGTCTGATGTCTCACCCGAAGTCCCTTAAGGTAACCACTCTGCTGGTGAGCCTGCACTTGCCTGAACTTCATAAGCAAGCAGCTTTAGACTCTGTGTTTTTATCATGTCCTAAACAGTCTGAGGTAATCTCTCATACTAGCATGTAAAGACCTATATAAATGCTAAATATTCCCAAAAGTCTGTCTTGTTATGTCTTGTTTTCTATAAAAATATGTTAACATATTTTTACCCACCTATTTCCTTCTCATTCATGAGAAGAAAATCAACCTTTTGATGACCAAGGTGTATTTACAAGTGATACATGTTATGGTTTTGGAGTTCTTGGCATTGCCAGGGCAAGAGGTTTAGGATTATGAACAGCTTTAAGGTTCATCTCTTTAGCAAAAAATTTCTCTGCAAAGCTGCTCTTGCAATATCTTTAAAGAAACGGAACTATTCTAGCCTCATGTTGGGATTAGGAGTAAGGATTAAATTTCTCCCATTTTGATATAATTTGGGAATATTTAGGGTTGAATATACTGGAGTTGGAACGTTGCATCCAGTGTTTCATGACAAAGGTATTCACTGTTAGAAGACAACATAAATCTGATTCAGAAGTACATTGCATCCACAAAACCGACAATGTATTTGTTAGAATTAATTTTAATGGAAAATCCCCAATACAAAGAAGATGAGCAGCTTGGTGGCTGAGACCTGTTTAGTGCCACAATGCACATGCAAGCAGCACCCACTGTTCAGCATGTGCCACATCCAGGGGGTCAGCCTGCAGCTGCTCTGACTCAGGTGAGAATGCAGTGCATCCTTGTTGCCATGCAGCAGCATCCAGAAACAGGCAGGTCCACCTTCTCCCTTGACTGAAGGAGCCTGGCCTGAGAGCATATGCATTGACAATACAAGTTTTTGTAATGCAGAAAGAACATCTATTCAATTATGACAACTAATTGAACAGAGATACGACTATTGAAACACTGAACTGAGAATTCTGATTTACTTGCATGAAGATAATTTGTTCATCAGTTGCACGCAACCCTTGGATGGATATTTATCTGTAAGCCTGGGAGTGTCCCTGAGGAAGTATCAAATGGGACATTTGCAGAATCATTTATAAAATCTCAATAGTACTGGTGAGAGATGAGGAAGCATCCTTGTTGGTGGGGACACATGATTGGGTGCCTGCTTTCTGTGTTTTTAGAAAAGAAACAAGCAAACAAACTGTGTAGGGTAGAATAAAAATCATAGTGGTAGAAAGATTCAGCAGAAAACCTGACATTCTTCTAGTGTTTAACAGAACTCGTAACAATGAATGTTGTTCTGCAGTGTGTCAGCCATCTAGGGTATTCAGATCAGCAGTGGTAAGATTCAGGGTCCTGCAAGAAAATTTATAATTGTGACAAAAATGGAATGAAATCCAATTTCCCCCTTCTTACGTATTTTATCTTGAATCGTATCTTATGTGACAGGACTGCAATTAATATCTCTTGTAAAACAGAAGGCTCGTTAAATTGGCCTTGTTATGGTTGCTGAGGTGCTGTGTTCCTGCTGAAAGGGATTCCCCCTTTATCTGTGTTTGACACATACTCCTAATCAACCAGGCCAATTCTGCTTTATCAAAGGTCTGTCACATGAGTGGAGATAATATTTATTCTGACTTGTACTAGTGTAAAAAATGTAGGTTGCATTGGCAGATACACAAGCCTCTGTCAGAACCAGTCACACAGAGCATTTATTGAGGTGTTCCCTTTCTGCAAAGGTGATTCCAAATATAGCCCACTTCACCTTTCACCACAGGGGATCCAGGTCATTCCGGTTCTTTAAAACCTCTTCTTTCAAGGAATATTTATTAAATGAAATCTCACAGCAAGAAGTGTTAAAGAGCAAGATTAATACCAATTCTGCCATTTCCTCCACAATTTATTGATGAAAAAAAAAATCCATCAGTCCTACATATCCAGCTTGCTTTGGAAGCTTGTTACCAATATATATATTTTTCTGAGAGGTCCTCATATGTGTCACAATATTGCCTCATTTGCTGAAAATTTTCTGAACACCTGATTTTGCTCCATATTGATACTCAGTTTATCAGGGACAATAATTTTCTCTGTTTACAGAACTGCTCATAGAAAATGGATGAGGTTTAACAGGGATGATACTGTTTCAATCCGTTTGGTTTAGCAACACTAATAAACTAGCTCATGTTCTTAACATCACCTGAAAAAGGCTTGCACAGATACTTTCATACTATTACAGTGTTAAGTGCTCAAAAGAAACATTTGTAGCTGTAATACAGCCTCATATGTTTGCATAAGAAACCACCTGCCCCAAACCACAATCCAAATGTTCTCTTATTTACATGTCAGAAATTTTGGATAAGAAGCTAGATCCATACAAATTACATATATATCTATGTATATGTGTGTGTATATATGTAGGTATGTATAACCTATACAAATGCTAGATATATTTTTGATTCTTCATTCTTCTCCTTGTATACTTACAGCGTCTCTAACCAGAGGATGATGCTTCCTTATCTCCAGTAATACAAAGAATTTTCTGATTTGAGGGAAAAGATAGGAACTGGGGGGAAGGGCAATTGACAGTGCTCATGCCAAATGTTGGAATGATGGTGCAACATCCTGTCCAGGACTGATTGCTGGAAGAATGTCAGAGAATTGAGGCTGAAGGGTGTTGTTTTCTATGCAAGTCATTATTGGGTTGTTTAAACTTTTTCTTTTCATCAGTACAATTTCTTTCTTGGATTATCAGGAAACTGAGAGAACACGGACCTGCATTTTGCAACAGACCTCTTGGTACAGCAGTGCTGAATATTGGCAGATACTTCAGACACTGAAGCCAGGACAAGACAAGCATCCTTCCTGCCCAGAAAGAGGTGTGGGAATGTGCTTGCTGCAAAAGTTGCCCTCACATCAAGGAGAAAGGTGAGGAATTGTAAGGGTGCTGAGCCTGAATGAAAGCAGATACTGTCCTGCAAGTGCCTGGAAAAGATTTTGCCACACAGTCCTTATGAGCACAGCTTTGTGTCAGAGCCCTTGGTCTCCCCCTTCCTTTTGTCTTGGGGTTGATGGCTGAAATGCTGGATGTCCAAGAATCAGATTATTTCGCAGTCACTATTCTGTTCCTGGAAAAGCTGCTTCTCCTAATGAGGGTCTTATGTTTCTGATTTGCTTCACTACGCAGAAAAGCTTCTACTGGGACTGTAATTCAGAAGACAACATTAATCTCCTTCTCTAAGAGATGGTTTGAGTCAGTGAGTTGATGCCAAGAGATTGGGTTGAGCAGTAAACTTCCCTTTTTTCTTTCTTTCTTCCTCTTCTAAGGCAAAAAGCTCTTTAGTGTTTCTCTCGTCCCACACAGAATGATGAGGGAATAGCTGTATTTTACAAATGAACAGACAGAACACTGCATTAGAAAGACTTCAGTCTGATTGTTCTTATGTACAGTGTGCAGTATGTTGAAATACTGTATGGAGACATCATATTTTAAATCAGTTAGTCACAACTTGGAAATTATTAATACAATTTTCAGTCAAAATATCCAAAACAGATGAAGCTCAAACAAATTGAGGTTTCTGATCTTGTAGAGAATAATCTTTCCTTTTTTGCACACTCATCTTCCATGAGTTCCCAGTACTGTGTGTACTTCTAACATCATGTATTTTGATGCATAATTAACGAGCTTAGTATAATGCCATGTTTGTTTATTCATGTCTACTTCAGATTTATTAGATGAAATATCCTGAAAGTCAGTGTTGGAAAGCAGAAAGCATGGAGCTAGGTTTTTGATGAATGATTTGTTGTGAAGTTGATGCTTTTGTAGACGTAGATCATCAGTTAAATAAACATGATTACAGAAAACAAAATGGTCCTGGTGGGGTATTCTGTTTCACTTGAAACATAACCAGTCCCATTTGCACAAAGGTCTTGCAGGTTTGTAGAGCTGCTGCCTTGTACTTGCAATGATCTGCTTGTCAGCTGCACCATGGCAGTCTGAGGCAGCAGAAACTCCCCAGGCAGTGCTGCGCTGGGAGCAGTCAACACCTGCATCTTAAGCTGAGGCAGGGAACTGCTCCTGCCTTCAGTAGGGCTTGGAGCCAGACAGACTTCTTCTTAGTTATTTACAATACTCAGAGGTGACACCTACATGAACTGAAGTTTGCATGAATTTTCAGAGCACAGTTCTGCTTGTGCTTTCAAATTTTAATTAATTTTTCTTGCACAGTGTCTTAAGCATTTTGCAAGATGTGGTAGGAAGGATGCAAAAACATGTGGCCGTGTTTCCTGCAGTAAGTCTATCTTTCCCACTGTAGTGGACTGAGGTCTCAAAGGGGAAGTCCAAGAGTTGATAATGATTGGGAATAATTCAGATACTCAAGACTGAGTGAGCAAATGCTGAGAAAGTTATAATTCCAAGCATGGTCTGATGCAAGAGGTTGATGTACTGTAGGCACTTCTTAACATAATTAGCAAACAACAGTGTCCAGGTTCTTTCCTCTGAGTCTTCCTAATCTGAAGGAAAGAATGGAAAGAAAAGTCTTGCATACCCAAAGCTCAGAGCTGTGCTTTATTCCAAAACAGTGGGGCTAAAAATACAACTTTAAGTGTTTAGAGAAAGATAACCCTTTAATGACTGTTCCATTTGGAGATCTGGCAAACCAGAGAAACAGAAGTTAAGATCTCTGCTTGCACTGAAAGTGTATTTCTTGAGGTCAATGATACTGGGGCCAGTTCTAGCTGATTGTCAGGAACTTATGTTTTTTTCAATAATTGCAGAGAGGCATCTCAATATTTTGTTAAAATAATTTAATGGAACCAAATTGAGTGGTTTATCTGAAAATACTGAGACAAAGTATTTGTATTTTGAGTGTTAGACTGTAGGAGTCACGCTGGTATTTTGCCAGAAAATGTGATTTTGGGGAATTCTGTGGAAATTTCAAGAGATTATAAACAGAAGCTGACTAGCAAAAGGTATGAAATCCAATGTTTTTGTCAACTGAAATATACTTATTTAAGAAATACTATAGATGTCAACAATTGAACACTGCAGGGAGTGGAAGAGTAACTCCTGTTTATCCTTTAATCCTCCTCAATTTCCTTCTGATCAATCAAGATGACTGATTTCTAACTGCACCCAGCAAAAAAGAGAATTGTTTCTTTTTACTTTTTAAATTTTAAGTCTGGTGTGGATTTTTAGAAAGGAATGTCTTTATGGAAACTGGTATGCCAATGGACATAGAATTTTCAAAGGATGGAATTCAAAGAAGTTGGATTTCAATGCAGCACCTTATCTAAATATCCCCCACAGGTAGCTACGTATTCAGCTGAGTGCTGCTAAATTGATAGCTCTCTTGGAAACACTGTCCATACACTTCAGAATATCAGAAAGGCTCTCTATTTTAATTCCTTATACGTAAGGAAAAGCAGAATGGTTTCCAATGGGAATAGGACAAGAAAATGGGATGCACACGTGTGAGAAGTTTAACATATGTGTAAGTGCTCAAAGTACTACAGCCTCCACTAATAAAAATTACAGATTTTTAAATTTTCAATTACTTTTTCAGTCTGAATGGTTGTTGAATGGCTTTCTAGTCTTGTTTAGAAATATATTTTCTTTTAAAGTTTATACAGTATTTCAGACTGCACAAAATATACAGTTCTTACTTGTAGAGCAGAGAACAAGTCATTATGCTACTCTGCCTGCCTGAGTTTTCTCCCAGTTTCTCTTAGCTATTACAAACAGCTTGAAACACCTTCCTTTTTTGCACTTATGCCTATCTTGCATCCATATTTTCTATCCTATAGATCATACTATATTAAAACAGTATGGTAGTTAAAAGTTTGATTGTGGCAATGTATCAAAGTTATTTTAGGAGTAAGCTGGTTTTTAATTTTCTATTAATAGGCAGTATTTTTATAATAAGCTTTTTTTTTTTTTTCTTTTCCTGGAAGTCATTATTCATCAAAAAGGATTTTTGTGTATCTCCAAAAGGATAGCTTAGTGCTTTTTTATTGACTCTAGGCCTAAACTTCAGCAAGTGTGTGATCAAGTATACCGGAAAAGTCTTTTGTCCATTGCTAAATCTCATGAAATTATAGATCAAAAGAGTTTTCCTATTTTACAAGACTGTGGTACCATTCATGGGCTGAAAATGACTGTCAAAGTAATAAAACAACTACTGTTGTCAGGGAAAGATTAAAAGCAGCAGCTGGATTGTACACAGTCAACTTGAAATCTTTCTCTAGGAAGGTAGATGCTTTAGAAAATGATCTGGCTTTTCAGTTGATTTGCCATGATTGGCAGCCCCATAAAATGGCTACTGACACAGGAACTTACAAAAGAAAGAAGTCTTTTTTTCCCCTATAAAGAGCATATTCTGCTTCTTGCCTTCTCCCAAATTGGACTCTGCATTTGGAAGTGAGATGTAATGCAACTGTCATGGCGATGATGGCTGCCAGCCTTTCCTCTGTTTTATCCAATTTACCTATACTAGGTTTTTTTCTGAAATCATTCCTGCTGTCAGTTTTCTGCAGCTTGTGTTTTAACCTATGCTCATTTTACTGTTTTAGTTTTGTTTCTTGAGTTCATCTGTATATTTTGCAATTCTCCTTAAATTCAGTATATTGCCACATCTGTTTCCATGTTATTTTACCAAGATCATAATCCACTGGAACAGTACCAAATACATTTAATCTCCATTCAGATTCTACCGTTATCCCTGGTATACAGGAGTGAATATTTTTAATTGTCTCCATACTTCTAGCCACCCTGCTTCTCAAATTAGCATGTGTGCAATCTTTGAAACTTTATTTATGCATGGTCAGCGTTAATGATTTCTTTAATTAGTTCCTTTCTTTCCATTTAATTATCTCTCTTATTTCTAGCCATCCAGACTTTCTTGTTCTTCTGAATGAAGTAGATTTTCCTTCTATCTGTATCACAAGATTTGGCCATCTACCTTCCACTTGGTGATTTTTCCCAGATTGTAGTTGTCTTTGGGGTTTTCTTTCCTGATACCTTTTTGATTTATATCTGTTTCTTACTGTCTTCCCTCAGATATTTCTCACTACATAACATGAACTTGGAGAGTAGTTTATCTTTCTTACATCCTGAGAACACTATTGGAAACAAGCTCAATGGTTTGCCAACCTTTTTCTCCCTGCTTTCTGATTCCAGCGCTCCTCGTGTTGTAATTTTGGGCTCCACATTCCTCTGTGAGCATTGTTGGACCTCTTCTCTGCTTGGCCACATTCTCAAATATAAGACCTGTTTGTGTTCTTATCTCCATGTGCAGTGGAGATAGGAAATGGACAGCTTTTTTTCACTGTATCCCATTTTCCACGCACTGATCTTAAAATCATGTATGTGTTTGGCTTTCGTGGATCTAAGAATGCATGGATTACTTGCTGACCGTGGACCTTGAAAAAGAAAAGAATGTCTGATGTTTTTTTCAGGTCTTTCTGGAGGAGAAATACAGATAAAAGCAAAGCTCTTTGTGACTGATTTTTTTTTTTTTTTTCACCATCTACTTGAAAGGCAGTGGGTCAGAATTAAGTCATTTTTGCTGTGGAGGAAATGTGTGGGATGTTGGCTGCAAGCCAGTAGCCACTAACATCCCCGCTGCACCAGGAACACTCGAATGAAGTGGGCGTCAACCTCGGGAGAGCAGGCATTTGGTAATAGCACTACCTACATCAGAGGAAAACCTCTTCACTGAGATTCAAGGAGCAAAAATATTGAATGGAGATAAACTGGTTTGGTAGATTCTTTTGAGGGACAGTGAAAATGGAAGAATTATCATCCAGTCTGGAAGATGATCCTCTAAGCTCCTGTGTTTGTCAGGTCCCATTCATTCTGTGGAGAAAAGATTCATACAGTCACTGACTTTTCTGACAGTATTTCATCTTCCAGTTCTGTTTCCTCAACACAAAGAATGATGAAATAACATCTGGAGCTTTCAGCCAGTAGTCCATGATATCATCAGTCATTTAAGGTTTTTTTTCCAAAACCAGAATAAACATCTGAAGTGTCAAACGCCTCTATAAAATATAATTTATTCAGAAACTAATTCCTTTTGTGTCCAGCTGAATATCCACTGGGAAAAATAAAAGTAATTTCTAGAGTTTCTTTGTATCACTAAATTATGAATCTGAAGGATCAAACAGAATACTCCCAGTGTTCTCATTATCTGTCCTAGTTACAGAGTTAAACTATCTTGCTGAGTCAGTCACCAGTGCTATCCAGTCAAAATATGAGTACATTTCCCTTGAATCAAGTCCATCATCACAACATGACGTCTGTGAAACAGTTTCTCTTTCCACCTCCAGTAACGTGGTAGGTAAGCAACAGGTTTTTTTTTTTTCTGAAACTGCAAATCTTGTTCTCAGTGTGTGTAACAGAAAGGAGATTTCCATCTTATTTATGATATCACTGAATTATTAGAAAGTAATATATTCATTTTTTTTGAACATGGAAATGACAATGATGGAAAAAGGGAAGGAAGCATTTTGGCTAAGTGTTGGCAACGGACAAAAGTGTCCATAAAAAGACTGAATGGCTAGAATACAACATCCCAAATATTTTAAAAAGCTCTTCTCCTTGTAGAGAAAATAAAGAGATCCTGTGGATAAGTAACAAAACTACTTGTGTGTAAATCTAAATGTTTACATGGTAGTAACGATTTAGATTTTGGATGCAGTTGTACATGTTGGCTCAAACATGTCCAATAACTCTGAGGTTACAGAAAGCTAGGGGATCTATGACAGCTAGATGACATGGATGAAAAATAACTGAATTTGAGCAGGATTTGGGAAAACTAGATCCATGAACAGGAGCAGGTCTACCAAAGTAAGGTAATTATTGGTTTTAGCTTTACTATGGGTAATAGCTTTGTGTTGATATTTGGCCTTTCAAATTCTGGTTTTGGAAATGACCTGCACAATATATTTGCGGGCAGTTGATTTGCAGCATCCTACCCCGTAGGCAGAAAGCCTGGGGCAGGGGGAAACAGCTTTAATGCCTCAGAGCTGCATAGTTCCTGTGGCTGGCAAATTGGAAATCACCAACCAACCAATGGAGCAGGTCTGAATGGGTTGATGGCTAATGTCAGATAGGAATCAAGCCTGAAAGACTAGGGAGAGAAATGTACTTGCTAGAGCAAAAGTAATTGTTGCACTTCTAATGAGTTGGAAAACTGAATTAGGGTTGCAGCTTGAAAAAAGGTGTGAGGCTGAGTGACTGCAGCCAGGAGAGACCATGGACTGATGGATACAGTGGAAGTAGCAGTTGCCAGCATAAATGTGGACATCTGTAAGAAGACGCAGAACAGAGCTGGTAGTCAAAGTCTGAGGTAAGGAGAAGGACCTGGAAGAAAGCTTAATGGCAGCAAAGCAGGAAAGAGGGAAGGAATGACAGAGAAGGTTTGGAAGCAATATTGGAAGATACTTTGACATTTCAGCAAGAAAAATGGTCTCAGGGTAACATGCTAAGGAAAATGGAAGAAGAAAATGTAATTGTAATGACTTCTTCTGTAAAGAACCCTTCTTTTTCTGAGATCCTGGGGTGGCAAGCAGCAAATTAGCAAATCCTCAAAATGAATTCAGAAAGCAGCCACACTATTTGCTCTGAGAGAAAAGTTTAAACTGTCTAACAAAGTTTTTATAAGGAAAAGGAAAATGTGCCAGAGGGCTGAGTTCTTAAGACCAAGTGATGAACCTTTGAAAATAGGATTTTATAATGGAAATGCAGAGATCATTAACTATTGTAAGCACCTCTAAGAATGACACCTCTGTAGTAAATTACATTCAAATTAATATAAAACTGTAAAGATTCTCTGACAGCTTTGATTATGTAAGTTGATTTTAGTAGTTAAATGTTGACTTCCTATAATGCATTCTCCAAATATTATACTGAATGCTGCATCATATATAACAATTACCATGTCACAATGCTATTTTGTGTAAATTAAATTATTGACAGCAATATAATTTTGTATTCACTTTATTATTTTGATCCATTTTTCTGTCAAAATATACAATGACTCTTCACTAGATTTAGAAACCAGAAAAACTCTTTAGATGGTGAAGTATTATTCTCCATACATTATTTTTCCTTAGCCTGTAATGAGATTGGGGAAGGAGGGGGAAGAAACATTTCGTTCCTCCTCTGACACTGTGTCTGTTTTTAGACACGTTGTCAACTTTAAATTGTGTTTCAATAATTGTGCTTATCAAAAAGTCTGCAAAGTTCATGGCAGCCCTGGTTAGGGTGTCCTGGCATGTGGCAGAGATGGTGTTTTTAGTGTGCTCCAGCACAAGCACTGTCCTGAATCACAGCATGGAGTATGACGTGGTTATGATAATAGGTTATGATTATAGGTTGGACTTGATCATCTCCAAGGTCTTTTCTAACCTAGTTGATCCTTTGATTCTGTGATTCTATGATTATTCAGCCTAGCTTTAAGGAGGTTCTGTCGCACATCTCAGAGTGAATACTTCCTGTTCCTTGATATTTCTTATGAGTTAAGGTGAAAAACATCATCTGTGTGGCGCAGCTCTTTCTTCACTACTTCTTTTCCCATGTCCTATGGGGGGAAGGGGGGCGGGTATGGCAACAGTGATTGTCCAACCTTGGATGCCCGGAAAGTACTTGCAGGTTGTGGCTTTAACTACTTGTAATGCAGCACTCAGAGTTTTCTCATTCACCTTTCTACAGATGCACAGCCTGTCAGCACCTCGAGACCTGCATGACACTAGAGTGCAGAAATTAGAATACAAGCTCTGTCTTCCTACTGGATCTCAGCTCTTCTCCATGCAGGTACCCTGACTCCAATATGAAGGCCAGCTAACTGTCTCACTTCACATAAAGCCCAAAGCCTGAATCATAAAGACACGGGGAGGCACTGAGAGCAACTCTCAAACACGGTTTTGGGTGCTATCCTATAAGATTAAAGAAATGGGCTGAGATGCTTTTAGGCAGAAAAGAGGGCTGAATCCAGCACATCTGCTCTTTGCAGTTTTTATTCAGCTGCACTGAGTATGTGGAATAAAGGGGACTGAGAGGAAAGCTGCAAGTTGCCAGCACGGCGCGGATGGGACAGGGGATGAGAGATAACAGGGGAGGGTACTCTGAGTTCACCATTTTTAGCAGTGCTCTCTAAATATGCCAAAGCTCATTTGTCTGTTGTCCTCGGGTTGGGAACACATAAATAAAATATATGTCCTTTCTATGGCAGCACAAAATTACAAAAACTCATCTGATACCAATGAAAAGCACTTAACCATTGCACATGCACGTAATTCAGTATGAAATGTTATGATATTGTTATGTCTGCATGCACCAAATTCCCTTGTGCTCAGTTTTAAGGGACAGAAGCCCAGAGACACTTGGCAATCTCTCCTGGAAATTACTGCTAATGCTGAAAGTAGATGTCGCTTCTTAGCCTGGGTCATTCATTTTTCCCTTTGCTTAGGCTGTCTGTTATTGATCTACACTGCACATTCAAGATCCGCAGTGTGGTGGAAGAAGTAGTGTGAACATGGAAAAGAATCTGTTTGCTTGAAGACTGATCTGTTTCCATATTAGTCTGATAGAAAAGCATTAGAATTGTGTCAGCCTTGCCCTCCTAAGATACTGGTATTGACTTATATTCTGTAGGCAAACTGAGATTATTAACAATTATTGCAGACACAACTGTTGAAGTACCATGTCAAAATGACCATTTCTGTTAGCTGGAACATTTATAAAATGACAGGAAATCATCAATGGGTGGAAGAATTACTTCCTTCTAGTTTCTTGTCTAACATTAATAGCCGTCTCTCCTTTGAATGTTTAACTTGTAAGGAAAGATCTTGTCTTTGCACCTTTCTACATGTAATTTCATGTATCTTCCCCTGTATCAAGCTGTTTCACACACAAACATTACAGGAGTAGAGTTTTAATAGAACCAGCTTCACTTGGGAGTGGATAAATAGACTTGGGTCTTCCTATGGCACAGGCACAAAATGCTAAGCCATGATGCTGAATTTCTTATTTGGCCTAATTTCTTGTTTGATTTGCCAGTGTGGGAGTTAATTGTATAAACACAGAAATATGGGAGATAGGGAGAAATACATTCTGTGGTGTCCTGTTCGGGTAGCTCTGTTTCTTGCTGGCTTTGTTAATGTGTTGCTTACAGCAGTTTAAATGGCAGGGGGGATGAGGAACAGTTGGTGATGAGAATGAGTTAATGTGAGAAGACATGGAGAAATCATATTTCTCCATAGGAAAATGTTCCTCCCAACATATTTCTGTGCTAGCCCACATAAGTGGGACTCTATAACAGTACCCTGTGACTACACCAGGAGACGCAATGGCATTGAGTTCAGGTGTTAAACACATGTATAACCAGGTTCATTTGATTTTGGCATCTGAGATTTTAAGCGACAGTCATTCCCCTTGATGTGTGAGAGGCCAGACATTGTGGTGATGAGCTAGGTCTCTGTTAGCACCTCAGGTTACTAACCTGGAGAGAGGAACTATGCACAAAAGGAGGATTTAAAGCTAAAACAGAGCAAACAAGAACTAACACCTGATTAAGTTATCCTGAGAGTTGGAAAAAATGAACCTGCTGGGCAGGTATTCCCTAATGAGGCTGTTTTGACTTTACTAGCCTGTCTTCTGAATGTATCCTCGATTTATTCAAAGAAAATCATCTGCTCCTCTCAGTTATTTCAAAGTAAAGTCACAAGAATAGCTTGTTCCCACTCTATTCCAAATATAGATGTTGGCAGCAATTGCTGAGATAAGAGGGAAGGAAAAGGAACTACCAAGGAAGAGGAAACACAGGAGGGGGAAGAGGTAAAAGAGAGCTGAAAAGGTTGGACAACGGAGTAGAGAGAGAGAGACATGAATGAGAAAGGAGGTGAAAGAACAAGACAATACATAACAGCAGAGAAAACAAATCAAGGATAGCAACAAACTCCTGCAAACAGGTGGAAACAGCCCAAATATAGGATGAAAAAGGACCATGCTCACCCTCAGGAGAACATGGAGTTTTAGCCTTGAAAAGTAACCAAACTGTAAATAAAATCATGTCCAATCTTTTTGTTCACTCAGATTTTAGGGATTACATGATCAGAAAACTCAAGCTAACTTATACCACTTAAAAATCTCACCCTAGAAATTTTAAAGCAAAACATGTTGCTTATTTTGATCTCTTGGGGGGGTGGGTGTTTGTTTGTTTATTTGTTTTAATTCTCTGCTCCAACAAAATTTGCTGTCAGTTCCTGACAGAAAGCCATCCACTGGGTAACTTTGCTGAAAAAGAATCTGAATCCCTTTGTTCTAAGGGATTCACAGACAGGATGGCCTTCTGATGAAACTGGAGCATGTAGACATACCTTCAGGAGCAGAAAATAAATGCTGGTAAAAACTAAGGAAAAGCCAGAACCATACACAGATTGACTTACCCAGAGCAAAGAGCTGAGGGTTTTCAAGGCTGAAATCAGACTTGTTTAAGACGAAAACACAGAGAAATGAGACATAAATAGAAACAGATTCTGAGAAGTGGCACATAGGGCAAATTCAAATGAGTGCTTGGCAATTTAGAAGAAGTCCTATAAGTGGCTCCAGGTTCCCTGGAGGGATGGGAAGTTTCTGGGAAACACCCCACAGAGCTCTTCCCCATCTCTTCTCAAGAGAAGACTGCTTGGAAAATGGTATTAGAGGTTTGCTTTCCCTCCTAGTTTTCTGGAGAGAGATGTTATACCTGACTTTACTGATCGCCTGAGGATAAAAAGCTATGCCCAGTTCTGAAGGCACTGAATATGCCCAGAAACCCTTCTGACAGGCTTTCTAAGCACTCAAGCACTAGGTAATGGGACCAAAAGAACTGAAAGAAAATGTGACTGTTGCTATACTTTTTTTGTTTCAGTCCTTCAAGGAAGAAGGCCACTTGCATCATGAAGGGATGTGCTCAATTAGTGTCTCTCTGGACTAAAGGCCCAGCCATGGGACAAGGCAGTATTTACACAAAACACAGGAGGCACATTAGAGCAGGAAATACAAGGGTAAGTGAAACTAGTTTCAGAAGAAAGGATTGGAAAGTAAAGCTTTGCAGGCAGACTATCACTATTCAGAAACAAAGTTGTCATTATTTTGAGAGTCTTGTCTCATGAATTTTCACAGTTGAGAAGCAACTTTTTCTTTTCTTCTTTTTTTTCCCTCTTCTCTTTGTTCCCCCAGCAAGCAGCATGCAGAGCTAGTATTTTAACCTTTCAGCAGGGATGCCCCTCTGTGGCTTGCTCTCAACACTTCACTGCAGTATGTGATCCCTCATCGACACTGTTGGGCTTGTAGGGGTCACAGGCTGTGGTCGGGATCTCTGACTCAACAGGGCTATAGTCTCTCTATAGGTAGCACGACTGTGATGAAAATCTTTAGGGGTGCTGTTATACGGTGAAACACCAGCAGAACTCAGCCCAGCGCATCGCTCTTTACTCAGCCGCTGTGTCCTCGCTGGTTCCCTGGAGCGCCTTTCCCCAGGAGAGGGCAGTGGAGCCCGCACACGCTCCCCGCTCGCTTCCCGACGGCGGCGGGAGCATCGCTTCCCTCGGGCGTTCCGTGGGAAACTCATGGGGTGAGTGGAAGTAGGACTACGGATTTCATATATATGCTAGAAACCGTGTGCAGGAACATCCAGGAAATGTTCTACCTGTTTAATAACGAGAATAAGTTTTGAGCAAACAAGTTTGTTGTTGCTTTTATTTGACTGGACATTTTCTCTGTCACATATACTTGTTCACAGCCACACAAACTTAAACTAGTAGTTTGTTGATTCCACATGGGTTTAATTCCCATAGCCTGAATTAGAAAAAGTTATTGACATTTAAATAGCCCTTCAGAATGCTGCTACTGCTATTCTAAGCCAAGTTCTCACAATAAAGTAATTTACTTACTTCAAATTTACAGGCATTCATCCTAAGACAAAAAGCAGCCTTGGCTAAAAACCACAGAGTGGTTTCAAGGTACTGTAATTAAGGGCAGACTGGGATGCTTTCTCTGCTCTTTAACCATCCCCTACCCCTAGCATGCCAGCAGTCAGCCAGCTCTTTTCTGTAGGTTCATGTTTACAGCAGGTTTCCCTGGCTGGATTCCAAGTTTTGGTGACTGGCCAGTGCAGACTAAGAGCCTATATCAGGCCTCTAAGGGGCAGGCAGGGCAAACTGAGGGGAAGTGGCTTTTGCCTGCAACCTGGGAATCCAGCAGACACCCCTGGCCAAAACAGAAGGAGTAACAGTACACATGCATTTCTTCCTGTGAGGACATGACAAATCTTTCTACACCCACTGAGAAGGGGCAAATTTAGGAAACTCTGAAATCCAGCTTTGGAAAGAAGATTTTCTCTTTTACATGAAACAGTAAAAACCCACCAACCCTAATATGAATCTAACCTAGACTTAGGACATACGTTCTTTGCTGTTGTCAGGGTCATTCATCTCCAAACTGTAAACAACTCCCTGTTCCCAAATGAGTTCCCACTCCCTAGAGCACCTGCTGAGCTGGGGCCACCAGCCACCTTAATCCTCCTGAAAGCAGCGGGATGCAGAGTGGAAGTGGCAGGGTGTGTTTCCCAAGCAGGCCTACTAACATCACTGCTGTCAGCACATGAGGTTGGGTGAGTTTTGCTGCAAAAGCATAGTAACCTCCTGGAGAGATGACTCAAATGTGTGATGCTAAGCTGGTTAAATATGTTGCCAGCTCTACAGATGATAAGCTACCTTTTCTTCCTCAGCCACTCTCAACTCAGGTATGGAGGCAAAGATGATTTTATTTCTTCAGCTCCTCTCTCAGGTACTTGTGGTAGAGAACGACTGCAAGAAAATATACCCCCAGAGCAATGTCTGATAGCAACTCGTTAAAAGAGCAAATACAGTAAATCCAAAGCGGCCTGGTTTCAAAGAAGTTGGGAATAGGAGAGTTCTGCCTTTCAGCTCTGAACCCTCCTCAGTCACTGCTATATCCAGTGAGATGTCATGTATGTTCGAGGTTCTTGGTGTGATTGGGGATTTGGCAATTTGCACCAACAATCTGTCCGTCATACGAAACCACGTGGTTTATAGGAACCACAGAAACCAGTAGGATATTTCTGCCTGTAAGGGCCATTGACATCAGTGTGACCTGGACAGTCCAACCCTCAGAGTCTGCTGTAATCAGCCAAACAGGGATCAAAGGCACAAAGCACATGCAAAGCAATACAGCAAGGATGTCTGAAAAGGGCCCAGAAACATTTGAGTTTCATCTGTCAACAACTTCCTGAAACTGAGCATTAAGTATGATTCTATCTTGCCCCACACCAGATTCTGCTGCCATTGAGACAAAGCCCCCATTGAAAGATGTTGAGTGATTTGATTGTCCCTGGAAAGGCTGAAAATCAGACACAATTGATTCCATTCTTAAGAAACCTTTTAAAATTAACCAACCAAATCAACTACAGTAGTACTCCACAGGTGAAGTTAAATTTATTTGTGTCGGTCTTTCATTGAGCCCTTTTTCATAGTGGAAGAACATTAAATTACCCAAGTTAGTTCATGGCTAGAGTTGATTCATGAGGGGATTAAGGTGGGGTGAAACCTTGGTTCTCCTTTCTTCTGTACGCATTATGATTTAGTGTCATCAGTGGGTATGTGATATTTTGAATTAATATATGATGTAGAATATCCATAAGCCCTAAATCTGAGATATCTGCAATGTTTTGCAGTAAGGAGGATACTGCACTTAGATTTACTGTTTCTAAAATTCATGTAGAGTAACTCACCCTACTGCACAACAGGTTCCAATATTTTGTTCTTTCATAGTTGCGATTAGACCAATTATAGCTCAGCTGTAATGGAAAGGTACAATACAATTGCTCCTACTTCTCAGTCAAATTTCCCAGAACCTGTCTCTCTGTCACACTTTTAAATTTAACTTTTAAACTGAGATGGTTTTTTAAATGAAAATATCTAGAATCCCACTGAAAGCTTGCTTTCAACTAAATCTCATATGTCAAACTCTATTGGCTGTACATTAAGTGCTAGAAAGGACTGGTAACAAAAAATCTATGTTAAAAAACACTGTTATATATTTACTAATTACTGTGCATACTTCCCTGATCACCCATCAAGGCAAATATCTAAGTTTATGCCTACTATTCCTTAGCAAAGGCCCCTAAAACTTACTTTTCCAGGGATGCTGCTGTCTAGTCTGGACTCTGTGGTGCCTGGACAAGTAGTGAACTTGGAGCATCACCAAAGGCAGTGAGCTGGAGGAACTGAAAGAGCCTCAGCTGGGGTGTGAGGTGTGGCATGGGTAAAGAGGGTCCTGAGAGACACTGTGACAGTGCTTGGGAGCCAAGGCAGAGGTAATTCCATGTGCCATAGGGATGCCTGAGCACACCCCTCTTCTGTGGCACAGGCTGTAATGTATTAGACCTGCAAATATTGGTATCTGCAGTTAAAAAGGAAAGTGAAGAGATTTTAGCCTTCCTATGTATTGTCTGGCTTGTTGCTTTGGAAGAGGAATGCACTGTCATAGTATCTCTCATATGTTGCCATGTCTTGCTGCTGCTTGGGTGGTCAATGGGTGGTTTTTTCACTGCAGACTATTGAAAATGGGCCTCGCACGCTGCAGACCATATGTGAAAGCTGCTTTCCTAAATGCAGTAATAAACAGCCCCGAGATGAAATATCCCCAAGTAATGAGATTAGTAACACGGGATACAGTTTTCAAAAATAATTACATCTGACACCCTCATCAGCAAGAAGATGTAGGGGCTGCAAGCTCTAAGCCTGGGAACAGCATATGAAAGATTGGCTTCTCCTGGGAAGGGAGGCACAAGGGACGTTATTTTTAGTACCTTGGAGAAAAAAACCAAAGAAGCCAGAATTTAAGCACTCTGGCTTGATACCCTCATTATGGAGGAGATCATGGAGAAATAAAGCAAAAGTGGGAGTGGAAATGTTACTGCGGATGGAAACTGTCGGAGCAAGAGGTTGAACTGAGCAAAGCAGGAGCGGTAGGTTCAGAATGGAACGAGGTGGGGCGGCGGGGGAGGCGCTCCTGTCCCCCCGCCACCCCTCCCTGTCCCTCCTCGCTTGTGCCCGTCGATACAATAACAACCCAGCGACGGCGGAGCAGTCGGTTCCGTTTTCGCGGCGGTATATATAGATCCACTTTCCAAAACAAACAGCGCCGCCGAGTCGCCCTGTTCGGCGGCTCTTTCCACACGTAATTCAGAAAAAAAAAAAAAATAGTATTTTTTAAAATTACTTTAAGAAAGGAGAAGTTCTATTCCATGAATGCGGCTGTTTTCTGACCCGCCGCCGGTTTGCGGTTAGAGGCTGCTGAGAAAGTGAGCGGGGTCTGGCGGGGCGGCCCCGGGACCTCCTCTGCTTTTCCGAACCTTTTAAAAATTTTCCGGAACGAGCCCTAAAAGGGCAGGCGGGGCGGGACCGGATCCTCGCCTTTTTAGGACAAGGGCCCCGCCACCGGAATACCCCCCTGGGCGGCGCGGCG
>WEKY01026522.1:182582-331656 GCA_013390045.1 Picathartes gymnocephalus
GAGGCCATGTTGTCCCGAGGCATGGCGACAACGGCCCGGCCCGGCCGCGGCGGGTGGGGCCCGGCACCGCTTCCGCCACCGCCCCCGGCCTGCCGCGCAGCCGCGCCGCCGCCGGGCACCACGGGGCTCGTAGTCCGGGCTGGGGCCCCGCCGAAGGAGCGTGGAGGAAGGAGGAGGGCAGCAGAGGTGAGAGGGCGCGGCGGGTTGCGGGGTCGGCCGGCTACCAGAGCTTGTGGTGGCTGCCATTCAGCGGTGAGGGAAGACGGACGGGCGGGAGCGGCCGCTGCCCCGGGGCTGAGGGGTCCCGCTGCCCGTGGCTGTGGCAGGGCTGCTCTGGGGCCGGGAAGCCACGGCATTAAGTTGCCCGTGGCACGTGTTTCCTCCCACACCGCTGGGTGGGGGGGCTGAGGAAGCACAGGAGCAACTTGTTGCTTGGCTTGTAGTTAAGCCATGTAAAACCGAGCAAGGTAGTGTTAAGTGCAGTGTCACGGGCGTGTAACGACTTCCCGTAGACAATTTATCTTTTATCACTAACTGCTTGATATAACCACGCCATTTGGGCAAACTTACCAGATTTGAGTTTTCTGGCACTGCCTCTCGCATTTCAGTACTGGGTCGAGGTCGTGCTGTACGACACGTACTGTCCTTCATGCATCTCCTTATGGTCACTTTTGACTGTGCTTGTGTCTGAATTTGTTATCTTTAACCACAGGTGAACACCGACGAGCACACTGAGTTCCAGATGCTGATCCTCAGAGAATCCATGTGTGACAAAAAGGATGGATAATCTTTTGGCTCAGCTCCAGCCTGGTGGAGCCTGCATGTGGTTGTTTCAGGCTAATGTACAAAAAGGGTACTGCATTTATTCAGCCAGGTTTTTATTTATCTTGTATATTTGTGGCAACGATCCTATTACCTTCTTTCTAATTGGTGTGGCTGTGCATAGCAGATCATGCCTAAAAATCCTTGCTTTTGAAGTCAGAAATTAACCTGTTAGTGCTGGGATTTTTTAAACAAGGTTAGGCTCTGATCACAGAAATATAGACTCATTCCACCTTGAGTTCAATTAATTGCATGGATGTGCAGCCTTTAAGTACCATGGTAGGTCTAGGTTCTGAGAAACAGCTGAATGATAATACTTAATCAAATATGACTCCAGGGGCTGCAGCCTGTCAGGTTAAAAAAATTTCATTTTAAAACCAGGTAAACCAATGTATTTTCTTGATTAAAGGCAAACTCAAGTTGTAATGTATGCATTAAGCTTTAGTAAGATATACGTGGCTTTAAAGTATTCTTACACATTATCATAGAATGGTTTATGTTGGAAGGGACCTTAAAGATCTGATTCTTGGAACATAGCACCATGGGCAGCGATGCCACCTGCTAGATCAGGTTGTTCAGAACCCTATTAAATCTGGCTTTGAATGCTGCCAGGTATGGGGCATCCACAAGATCTCTGGGCAACCCGTTGCAGTGTCTCACCACCTTCGCATGAATGATAAATACGTGAATCAGAAATGCAAGTATTGTGACATGTGATGGCCCAGTAGAGGATGAAAGACTGATGCTGTAAACGAAGATGTGTCTTGGATCTCTTTTCCCAAAACTATTTCCCACCCTCTATAAATAAATTTGGTGCACAGAATGCAAGTTCAGGTCATGGCATATTTGCATCTCTCTCCACAGAGAAGGATGTTCATTTGACTTGCTGTTTTCAAGTTCCACCTGAAGCTACAAAGCATTGCAATCTTCAGCTGTTTGTTAAGTGCTAAGTGATTTGTTAAGTCTGCCCTGTGCCAATGTTGGGAGCACAGGGTGAAGATCAGGTGTGTATTTCTGTACCTGGCAGGAACAGATCTGCCTGGCAGAATGCTTAGGATGCGGGGGCATTATCCTGAGTGTAGAAGGAGAGTCTTTAAAGGCCTGTGAGCCTTCCTGTATGGGAAGGAATGGAGGACACTGACAGTCTCATTGCTGTTGCATTGAGTGGCAACTGGCGTTTTGTCAGCTGAGGGATTGGAAGGCTCCATGTTGAGAGTGCTCTTCTATTCAGCCCCCTTCACAGCGGCAGTCAATTTATTGTGGAGATGTGCACTGGAATTTTTGGCAGTACCATTATTAGTGATAATGATAAATTCTTTATTGGCTACCTATTTGTGTCCTGGCTCAACAATTGCACTTTGCTTGCAAGTGAGTGCTAGAATACTCGCTTTTGAACACACTGGTTGTTTTTCTATGCAGCACAAAAATCAGCTCTTTTGTGGAAACAAATGCTTTGTATTTGTAGTACATTGTGTGCTTGGAGTAACTTGCAGTTGAAGGAAAGATTAGCATGGAAAAGCAGGATCCTGAGTCTGAACTCAGCTTACTCTTGCCTTGCTGAGTGGTATTAGATGAGTTACTTGACCCTTTCACTACTTACCACTCTGTAAACCATCAATCATAGGTTCTACATACAAGGACATTTATTAAGATTTTAAGAACATCTTTACATGGACAATTCTGGTGCCATGTTAAACTGGTGATGAGGTTTATATTTTCTGTAGTTGATCACCTTATGATTACCAATGTTTTTAACTGCTGTATTGATTGCCATTTCTAGCAGATACAGACAAAAATATATTAATGTTCCAGTTAAATCCTATATCACACCCACATTTTTTTCAGTGCGGTAATATTCAAATAAACCCACAAACCAACCTCAACAGAAAAGCAAACTGTCCAGCCAGCTGACAATTAAATTGACATGTTTTTTTCTTCCGAAAGGCTATATCCTTAGCATATCTTGAGCATATGTGAGAGAAAAAAAATCATGGTGCAGTTGCTTGGCTAGTCTTTGGGACTGCGTTCTGTTGGTGATGCAATGACCAAAGTTCAGCCCCGAGGTTTTATGATACAACCAGTGAGCGGGAGGTCAGGTTTTGGTCTCCTCTTGTGTGTTTTGTTTCTCCACACATCGAAAGAGAACATGCTGAGAAGTGTTACAGCTGTTTTCTCCTGCCCGATCCCACTACTTTCAGTCTCCTCCCCTTTCTACCTGGACTCCAAACTGTGAACAACTTCTTGCTTCTTTGTTGCTGTTACATATTGCAACTCCCTCCAAGATTGTGAAAAACCCTGGTTAATTTTTCCTTTCTTCTAGGGGCTGCTGCCCATATCCTCCTAATTTCTTTTGAGAAGCTAGAATTCCCTATAACCATCCGATAAAACCATCTGTAGTGGATGAACATGACAGCTGGTTGTGTAGAAAGTCAGTGGTTACCTGTTCTAAATGTTGTGTTACAATGCCAGAATATTTTTCAAGATACAGAGCTTGGACAGGCATGTTGCCAACAGCTGCAAATGTGTATTTACACAGGACAAAACCCAAGAATCTCTATCAAAGAGCATTTTGTTTTGTTTTGTTTTGTTGTTTTTGGGTTTTTTTGGTTTTGTTTTAATAGCTCCCAACAAAGAAGGAGCTAGATAGGAATGCTAGCCAAACGTGACTCAGATGAGAACAGGACTAAAGAGAAGACAAACAACATATCTGTAATATTTGCTGGCTCTCCTGTAATGGCTTGCGTAAAAGAAAGTTGGTTATCAGTTATTCATCAGAGAATTTATATATCAGTAAAAACACAGGGGAGTGCTAGGTATAACTGTACTGAAATCAAAAGGGGTATTACATTCATATATTTACCAAACATCAAGCAAATCTATGTAACATTAAGACTCCACTCACCTTTACCACTTCTTTACTGAGATGCATCCTGCTTTCCATTACTGCTGGAGAGAGTCCAGAGGAGGCGACCAAGATCATTAAAGGGATGGAGCAACTCTCCTGCGAGGAAAGGCTGAGAGAATCGGGTTTCTTCAGCCTGAACAATGGATAGTTTAGGGGTAACCTAATTATGGCCTTCCAGTACCTGGAGGGAGGCTACAAGAGGGATGGAGATGGACTTTTTACAGAGGCATGTAGTGAAAGGACAAGGGGGAATGGATTCAGATCAAAAGAGAGTAGATTTAGAGTACCTATTATGAAAAACATTTACTGAGGGTGTGTTGAGGCACTGCACAGGTTGCCCTGGGATGTTGTGGCTGCCCCTTCCCTGGAGATGTTCAAGGCCAGGCTGGACTGGGCTCTGAACATCCTGGTGTAGTGGAAGGTGTCTCTGCCCGTGGCAGGGGAGTTGGAACTAGATGTAGATGATCTTTAAGGTTACTCCCTACCCAGGCTGTTCTGTGGTTCTATGAACCAAATAATTCACCCCTTGCTGCACGCTTCATGTGTTGTAGCTCCTCAGTTAAATGCACTATTTCTATATTAAGCAAATCATTGGTGAGTTTTATTGACAGTTTGCTACAGAACAGCCTAGAGCAGGAGTTGGAGTGACTCAGAATAGGAAAGGCTGTGCAGCATGCAACTCCCTCTGCATGAATTTGCAGGGATAATGAGCCTTATTCTGATCATCTGAGTTCAGCTCCATTGACTTCATGCTTTCCACTGGTGTGAATCAGATCTGTGCTGATGTCTCTGGTGCTGCCCAGGTTAGACTGTGGTGATGGGTGCTGTGAGTTAGCCATGGCTGTACTCCTGAACTCGCTGTCTAGGGCTGACCTGGGTGTGAGGAGGAGGGAAGCTGCCCCTTTGCAGGGAAAAAGCCCTGTGTCTCTGTGCATGTCTGCTCTCCCATTATCACTGACCTCAGTGCCATATTTATTTTTACCTGCTGTGTGATAGGTGCAGTAAAAGAGCACTTTTGTCCTAGGCTAGGGTATGATTCCACTCTCTCAGAGCCCGAGAATTGGCAGTAGGTAGCAGTAGCTTGCTCACTAACTCTGGGGTCCCAGAGGGTGTGAGCTGTGGGTCTGCCACTGCTTGTGCTAAGTACTGGTCACACACCAACTCTGGAAGAACCTTAATAGCAAGGTCTAAAGTAATCCTGTTTCAGTGGCTTAAAGAGCTACTGCTGTGCCACTGAGTCACACTTGCTCACTCATAGTCTTCCCTCACTGCCAAAAATGCTTCAGCACAGTATCTTGTGCTGAAACCTTTTTTTCTCACAATCATGAGTGAGGACTGGATATGGTTGTTGCACAGGTGAAGCCATAGTAACTTGATTGCCTTGGTTATACATGTAACACATTATCTTAAGAATCATTTTTTCAGCAAGAGAGAGAACTACTTAATTTCTTAATGATTTGTGATCAAGTTTATCCTAGTAGGGATCTATATAGGGCTAATCAATAATGATAAATTTAAGAAGGAAAGAACAGCCAAAGAATATTTTTCAATTTTAAATAAATAATTGATATATTTTTTTCATGGAAAGACTTAGTGTTCAGCAGCAGAAGAGGTTAATGGTAAAACTTAGTGGGTAAAGTTATTTAGTGGATGGAAATTTCTTTCAGTGTTTTCAGATGTTTGTAAGGTTTAGGTTAATTGGAAAATCCAATGAAATCGTTCTTTGTCCTATAGGTAAACAGTCCATGTTAGACTCCATGCCTCTGTGAGGAGGAAGAAAATTTTATTCAAGTGTTGAAACAAGTGAGGTAGACTGAGGGAAGCAGAAGAGAAAGGCCGAGACCCGCAGACCTGTTACAGCCACCCATGCGTAGCATTGATCTCTCTTTGAGAGAACAACCAGTGTCTGACTACTTCCAAATCAAAGAACATCAATTAGAAATAATTGGCAATTAGTAGAGAAAAATATCAAGGAAAAAGAGAAAGAAGAGATGCTTGTGTGGGTGAAATGCCAGTGAATGAGGTCAGGGGGATGTTCCAGAGAAGCAGCATGAAGAGGTGAGTTGATGTGGTGTGGGGAATGAGGCCAGGAGGGAACAGGAAAGTTTGTTTCTATGACATACAGCTGCAGATGAACAGCTGTTAAAGGGGACATACAGAGGCCTTTGGAAGATCGGTGCAGTGTATAAGCTAGGTTTTGAAGTGTGGATTGAAATGATGGTATAAAAATTTTAGTTTCTTTAAAAATTAAGATAGTAGTGGTGTGTTTGAGGACAAAGTGACAAGTCACAAGTTTGGAAATGACAAATGTTTGGCAGAGCTGTAAACATGACCTTCACTGGTTGTGGTTTAATGCTTAGAGTATTTACATGACCACATGCCCTTTTCAGGGTAGAATAACATACCTGTCAGTTACATGCCACTTCTGCATAGGTATAATTTAGGATGATTGAGGAAAAAACCACAAAGTTATCAAGGTATAAAGGCAAGTTAGTTCAGATACTAAGTATCTTGATTTTACTTTTGCATTTCACAGCATGGTAACAGAAGCGTGGGAGATTTTTCTTGTAAAATTAGAATGAATTCCAGCAGAAACTGATGCAGAAACTCCACTTTTTCCTGAAAACCAGCTTCCACTATTTCTCATGGCAGGATCAGGGCCTAACAAGCCATACATCTTTCTTATTGTTGTTTTTTTGGGGGTTTGTTTTGTTTTGTTTTTTTGGTGGGTTTTTTTTTTTTATCTCTAGGAAAACAAAATTCCTCATGTCTCTGTGTTAAAATGATTGGAAATTGAACTTACAGAGATCTAGCATGTGATTACTTTTTTTTTAGACAGGATTTTCTTCATAGCTGAATTGGACTGAGTTTTTTTCCCTTACAAACCAGATGGTAAATGATTCAGTACTTTCAGCAGTAGAAAAATCATTTGTTTTCTTTCCTCAGTAGCTGGTGTGACTGTGCTTTTCTTTATCTATTTAAATATTACATAAACACACTTTACCAGCATTTCTGTACATAGGTTGGAGTCCTGATCCTGCAGACAGCCTTGCAGGAGTTGACATGGCTCATGTAGAACTACTTGCACGGAACTCATGACAGGGTCATAACTGTATTTGTATCTTTATGCATGTACTTAAATTTACAACTCTGTATGAGGATGCCAACACAATTTTAAGTCCACAAAACACTTTGCTTTCTTTTCACTTATTTCATCTCTTCTGCTCTGTTCCTGTAGTAGGCTGTAGGCCCTTGTGGCTTTTGAGTTATACTAAAAGCTTTGTCCTTATTATACAGTGTAAGTTCTTCTTGGTGTGCAGGGGGAGCAAGGTCCTCATTTGTGATCTCCCTTTTGGACTTGTATTCGTGCTACTCCCTTGGGAAGGGATTGCAGTAACAGTGATAAATATTTGGGAGAAAATTTAAAAAGAAATTCACATGAGTACTTGATTTATCAAGGTTATCTGCATCTATATTTGTTGTATATATAGGGTTAAATAGAACATACTTGTAACCCATATATGCTGTGTCAGCATACGGGTATTTGAGGCAGAAGGCTCTGAAGCTGTTACTAGACTTACACTCTAGGCAAACACTGTATTACAGTATCCAACTACTCATTCCCTATAGAAGAAGGTGCAAGTAAGGTTGTCCAAGCAGCCTGACCAACGTCTTTTCCAAGCAGTTGAGAGCTGTTTTGTAAATTTGCTGTGCTTTTACCCTAGGTTTACCTGGGAATTAAAATGTTGAATGCACCGTCTCATACTACTGCTTTATTGAGGCGATAATACTCCATTTCAAATACTGTGACCATGGTTTCTGTTTACAAATCTGACTGTACACTGTTGGAACAGAATTACCTAATTCTCTTCTTGATTCCTGCCTCGCATAGGTATGCTCTGGTTGAGTCACTGTGGGATTGTGCACAGAGGAACTGGCTGGCCCCTTGCCTTGTTTTCCAGGTTTACCAAAGAGTTAAAATTCACTTCTTAGCATTTCTCACTTGAAAAATTTGACAATCTTCTGCTTCCATGTATTCTAATAAGGAAAAAAAAGACATATGAATTAGCATCAGAGATACTGTGCTGTGACACATCAAGTTTTTTCCTTCAATTAAATTATTCAGTGAAAGGATGTCAGAAGGAGGTCCTTGAAACTAGCACTGTTTGTTTGGCATGGATCATTAGTCAAGCTGGGGTGATTCCGCGTGCCTTGTATTTGTGAAATAAGTTACTTTTCCCTTTATGCAAGGGGAAGCATTTGGGGGATTTTGCCTTTCAGGCTGTGTGGTCACACAAGGTGGCATAAAACTGTGTCTGCAGGGCACATAATCTTGTGGGATGATGCTGCATGGGGCGGTGTGTGGCTCCAGTCTGAGGTCAGACTGCCTGATGGGAGGAATGAGAGCTTGTTCACCCACAGGTCTGTGTGTGTTGCATGCCGAGGGTTGTACCTTCTCTAAACCTCATCATGGTCACAAATTGTCACATTTTTTATAACTGGGAATTGCTTTATTACATTACCAGAAAGAAATAGAAGTACAAAGCAATGGTTATGCGCTTCCAAACACTGTGTCTGTAGAAGAGCAGAGCAGTGACTCCTAACCCAGCTGTTGTAGGCATGCAGAGCAGTGGGATTAAGATTTCTGTTCTCTCAGGCTGGCTGTGCATGCTCTTGTGCTTGTTGTAATTGACTTGACTGGCAGCAGTGTGCTCGTTTCTCAGTGCACTTGTCCTGGTGCCTACTGGCACCCAGCTGCCTGTCCCTCGCTGGCCAAGTGTTACACTGGGAGTGTTACCATGCCTGGGAATGTGACAGTGGCTGTGACATGTATTGCAAAGGGGATCTAGGAGAAGTTAAACCAGGTTAATGTGTCAGGTGAGAAGAATGAGCAAAATTAGCCTTCAGGGTGAAGGACACTGAAGAAACAGTGTTGGAGACCAGTTATCTGTTGACTCCTTTGGGTTCCAGGGAGTATATACTGTGGAGAAAACTTGACTCAAAGCTTTGAGGACCATGTAATTGATGTAAGTCCTGGGTTACATATGACATAAGCATGCTTTTATAAGTCCTGGAAGTACTGAAGAGAGTTTCTTCTGGTTTCAGTTAATAATAGTGAACGTTGTGTACAGTTTGGTTGCTTGATTGGTTCATTTTATTGTGTGTGAATACACTGCAGAAACAGGTTTGCCTTTTGTTCAGTGGTATTCAGGCTAGTGTGCTGCTGATAAATCCAGTGAATTAAGGGGAATAAGTAACGCGCTCTGGTGTGTCAGTGAAACAAAGTCCATTTAAAATTAAGGCCATGAGGGATATGGTGAGGTTGCAGAGGAGTTAGAAGAACAGTGAGCAGAACTGGTGGCCTGTGCCACAGAACAGAAACCTTCCAGCCATGTGTGCCACAGGCACACAACTCACTGACGATGTGAGCTGTCTCAGTGAAAAAGGAGTGGTACTGTCCCATGTGTGGTATGAAACTCTGGCTCCACTGATCTTAATAAAAATAATGTGGTTTTGCACTGGGGCAAATGAGAGTACAATCTGGCCAACTGTTAATAGCTTTTTGTATTTGAGGCTGAAATAAAGTGGCTGTGTATGCAAATAATTGTGCAACTGTGACTCCTGAATGACTCCTAAAAGGATAATTCAATATTTAATTGTTGGAAATACAAACTGTTTGGCACAAATCTCCTGGTTTGGCTGAGCTATACTTGACCTGTGACAGAGAGAGCAAAGGTGATTTTGAGTCCAGGGATCCGAGGCGCCACTATGTAATGTAACTCAAGGCAGAGTCAGTATGTTCTCTGCTTTGTAATTACAGATGCTTATTTTGTGTACAAAACCAGTTGATTCATTATCTTTTATTTCCATTATCTCATCTCAATCTTTATGTGTGAATCTGTTTGAGTTCAAGGGAATGGCATATAACTAGAATTTTAAAAAAGGGGTTTGATAACAAAAAGTTCTGATAAAAAGATGTTCTGATGTAACCAAAATGATTAAATTGGTTAAATCTATCTGCAGAATCTGAAAACTTTGTGAGAAGTCTAAGAAGTTCAAAATAACCTTTCTTGTACTCCATGACCTGCATTTCTTGTGGTATTTTGACCCATGCCTTGGAACAAGGATAGTTTAGCTCTTAGAATATAAAGGAGACAATTAGAAGCAACCATGATGCTGTAGCTTAACACTCTGTCACTCTCTTCTGCTGTGCTTCAGGAACCAGCTGGACTTCAGGAACTCTGCTCTTTATGCAGAAGTCATGTGGTGAAGATGGCTTAAGCCGTCTTCATTCTGTTAAATTCTTAAACTGTGGTAATCTCACCATAAATTATCAGCTGTCCTTATGCCTAGAAATGTGGCCCTCCCATTTTAAACTCTGGAGAGCACAGGATGTTTTTTCTAGAGCCAAGGTCTGAAAATGCCTTCAGCTTTCAAAGAGCTTCCAGTACTTGATAAAGTAAGTTTCCTTACACAAACTAAATACTGCCATTTTTGAGTACAAGCGTTGATGGTGTGGAGAGATGTGAAATTTTGTGGGGATACAAGTGTGAGCCCAGAGCTGATGGGATATGTTTGAAAATACTTCCTGGCAGAAGTTACACTGGCTGAGAATCAGGTGCTCACACTCAGTTGACATCACTGGAAGATGCACACGTGAAGTGAAAGTACTGTATGGCCTTTAAGCTTCTGTTCCTGTGGTACATGAAGTTTTATAATACACAGAAGAAAGGAAACACTCACTTTTCCACGTAATTGTTACAGAATGGGTGTCTGATCTATTTCAGTCTGCTCTGTCTGGGGAATGTCTCCATTACTTTAGTGAAGTGCTGTGCAGGCACAACAAGGAGGCTTTTTGGATGGAATTTGTAATGCAGGACTCATTAACTGATGATAGTGGATAATTTTGAAAGAGATGAGTACAGTGCTTGCTGCTCACTTAGATCATAGAAATAACTTCAGGGAATATGTTCACCAAACTGAGATGTTCTCTAAAATGCTTGCTAACAGGTTGCTTATGCTTCTGTATGCCAAAATCAGTAGCTTTTTCTCCAAACCAAACAGAAAATTAGATTCTCTTCTTTTTTAATTGTATGAGGAGTAAGTGTGAAAATTGTTTGGGTTACATGGATATTATGTAAGGGTCACAGTGGAAAATCAGACCCAGTGCTTTGTGTGTTTGTCCTGACATTTCCATTTTGTTTTTAGTTCCCCTGAGGTCTTGTCTGCAACTGTATCAAGAATATAGTCACTCATTCTCTACCACACAGAAAAATCACTCAGTCAAGTTTCCTGTTGGTGTGTGTTTCCTGCCTTTGGCTGATTGTTATTTTAGATGCAGCCCGGTGGGACAGGAGCTGTTGGTCAGTGCACCAGAGCCTGTGGCCACTGCTGGAATAAAGAGAACAGCTTTCCTTCCACTCTGCTGTTTGGTGTAACTGAGGGCTGAGCTGGAGGGCTGGTGGTTTGCTTTTCTAGGTGAACTCAGAGAAGCAGATGGATTGCATGAGTAGTCCTGCATCACTCTGGCTGGCTTCCAGTGTGGCTGGATACATCAGAAATCCCAGAGCTTCTTAGCTCTCAGCCCTGTCTATGTGTCCTACAGCACCAGTCTCCAGGGAACTGAGGTTACTAGATTGGAGGATATGAGTTGCATAAAAAAGTGATAGCAGAATAAATACTTATAACTTGCTTTCATGTTACATGGCATGGGACTTGCTCTTCCTTGCAGATTACTTCTCCGGTGCTGTTTGGATGTGCCTGCTGCTCTGTGATTGCTCCTAAAGCCTTGATTTGACAGCAGCCTCTGGCGTGCTGTGGGCCAGCAGATATGCATAGCAACAGGCCCACCAGTCTTCCTGCAGAGAGTTAAAGGAATTTTGGAGAAAATGAGCGAGTCAAAAATTTGCTATTCTCTTCTGTAGCAATTCCCTGGATTCAAAGTGTCCCTTGTCTCTGGCACAGGTGGGCAGCAGGCTGGGGAGGAAAGCAACACAAGTTTTATTGTCTTTCCAATGCTTGGGGCGGTTAGGTGCTATAAGTGTAGATTTTTGAGAGAGGAGTTGTAGGTGAGGGAGAAGCATCACTGTTAAGTGAACTGGAAGGATAGTACTTTGACCTCTTGGAACATAGAACAGGCTGAGGAAAAGGAATAAGATTAAAAGAAAGAAAATCCTCTTAATCTGGGTGATGTCAGCTTGACATTGTCAGTTCGGTAGTTATGTAGCTGCAAGCCTCCTGCTGCCTGCTGTGCAAGGAGCAGATCATTAATTGAAAGGCATGGCAGAGTGCAGCATGCTTAGAGCTTTGAGGTGCTGACAAGCTAATACCACCCAGCATAATTGCAGAGAGCATGTCCAACACGAGGTACAGTTCTAAGAACTAAACAACCTGTTATCCAGTGTGTCATTCTTGAAGACAACATGTGGCATACATGCTGAAACCTAAAACTTCCTTGCTCTCTGCCTCCCTAGCAGCCTCATAAACCTATCTGGCTTCTCCTTAGTGTGAGCCACAAGGCAAGAATCTGTGTAACGCAGGGGTTGGCAGAGCTCTGGGGTTCCCTAGGCTACCTGACTGTGCAGCACTCCTGTGCCTTTTGACCTAAGAAGCACCGGAACACCTGGATAGTGATGCTGAGCATGGCAAAGGGTAGGAGCAGGTGTACTGCTAAGGTGTATAAATCCCTGCAAGACTGAGTACCTGTTCTGAGATGCAGAGATGTGGGTCAGAGAGCGTGGGACTGACCCACAAGACAGAATAAGAGAATGTGAGAACACACTATATGGCTGCTAAACAGGGAGCAGGAAAGGATTTCACTGGTTTTGGCTTGAGGGATTAAGGAAGAACTGATGGATCAGATAGAAAAGAATCTGGTTGGACTGTGGTATAATTTGTACAATATACTCTCAGTTTGCAATTTATCCCAGACCAGACTGTAGATGTTCAATACTACTTACAAGCATCTGATAGTCACTGCCCAGAGCACTGACAATTTTCCTCCTCTCATTTGTCATATACACTTGCAGATTTAATACTTTTATTTTGGAGAATACACCACTTCGCTGTCCTGTGAAACAATGCATCTCTCCTACCGTTTTCATGGAGATGCGATGCAATGATATCACTTCCTAGTGAGGGACTGGTGAATCATTTTGTTGGTGTTCACAAATCTCTTCTTTGCTAATAGTTTCTGTACTAGTCTTAATATAATTTTCAAAAGCAAAATCATAATGTCAGGGACATTTTTTTAAAAATTTTTTGTTAAAAAGGCAATACTGCCGTTATTTGTTGCATACCATACTGACCCCAAGTTCTCAGCATGCTACTGAAATGCTCTGCCAAATATATTTGTGCAGCTCCAGGTATTGACACCTATCCAGTCAATCCCTCTCCAGTACTGGGAAGCTTGCTCTCAACAGGGTGGGAGACAGGGGACACATATTTGTCTCATAGGCTCAGGTGGGTGGTCTGATAATTTAAAGTTTAATGCTCTCATGTGGATCTGGTAACCTCTTGCATGGGAGCAGAAGCACCCTGAGCTGTCATGGCTGGGTGTGCAAAGGCTCTTCTACTAGTTGGGAGCCTCTGATATTTTTGTCTGCATAGGAGGTGTGACTGGTTGTTCATCTCCATCAACTTTGCACCTCAAATGATGTAAAGAAGGCAGAAATCAGAAGTAGCTCCCTCAGAACTGCCTTGTTGTGGGTAGAAGAGATAGCAGGCTGTGTGGTTGTAGTGAGGCAATGTGCAAGGCCTTTGACATCTCCTTATGCCCTGGCAAGGGCTTTTTCCTGGGGAAAAAGGAATTGCCTGTGGTGTGAATATGATCCTGTGAAGGTAAGGACACTTATTCTTTTAGGTTTTTTTATTACTAAGTTTATTCTTGGCAAGGCCTGAAGCTTCTTGAGTTGTCTTTAAGACAACGCTGATCTTCTGGCAACTGCAGAGTCGGGGAATTGCACAAGAAGCGCAGAAGTGCCTTTGCATGTTTCCGTGTTTGATGGGCCAAGTGTCCCCCTATGACACAGACCCTGCCTGTTTCTCCAAGCAAGCAGACAGCATGCTCCAGCAAGCCCACTGCTGCCCTCAGAGGGTGTTTCCATGTTATTTGTACTGCCCGTTGTGTCTTTCCTTTCCTCTCTGATACATCGCACATTGCCAGCTGGTATTTGTAACATGTTCCATAGAATTCTAAAATGAAACTTCTTTGGAGGAGGTCAGCGTGCTGTGCGGGACACATCCTGTGTGTGGGCTGCATCTGACAGTTTCCTGTCGCTGTTACCCAACAGGCTTGTCAGAAATGACAGCACCTGCCCATGGACTGCCCTAACACAGCAATACCAGCCAAAATGGGAAGTGTTAACAGTATTGTTTGCCCCTGTGTGCTCATATTTGTAGTCACCCTGCAGTAAGAGAGACACAGTGTAAATATCTGGATGGATAGTTACGTGTTGTGGAATAATGATACCAGGCACCATTCAGTTCTGAGCAGTCAATGTACAATTATTGCAATAGAAACCAGCACAGAAGGTTGCTTAAGAGTTTTTCAGTTATCAGTGACTTTCCTACCCACAGACAGGTAAGGAGGTAACCTGTCTAAAATTTTTGTCATTCTGGAAATAGTGCCAAAGATCAGATCTTCCTGACCTTGCTGGGAAGATCTATTCTCACACTTATGCCTACATGCTAGAGATTTTTCTGTTACTTTTTTTTTTTTTTGTGATGGATGAAATCACTTTTTTGTATTGTTATGTAAGGTTGTTTGACTCCTTCCGCCTGTGGTGCAGCCATTAGTGCATTTCACATGTGCTATTAGCACTCTATAGCAGTGCCCAATAGGGATTCTCAAAACAGCTATTGCTTCACCCTCTCTCTAAGCTTGTCTGCATTCCAAGCCACTTAATTTTCCATGTGGCCCACTATTAGCCTCCCATTACAAATTATCTGATCTCTTAACTCACAGCCTAATTTTTCTTACTATATTCAGTGGAACTACTGACCACTGAGTTTAGCAGATCCAGGTTGGTGTTACACCTGTGAGAATTTCCTGGTTGCATGATTTCTGCTTATTTCGTAAGTTTTGCAAGGCTTTTTGGTTCCTTGCTGCCTTGATTTCTAATACATTACCTTGAAATCAGTTGATTTGAACATGACTTTTATTTTCATTTGCACTCCCCAGAGAATTGTACTTGCAAAATTGCGTAACTGTGCTGAATTAAGAGCCAGACCCCAGCTGAAATTCCCAGACCAAAGGATATGATACTTTCTAGTACCCTTGGTGCCTTTCTTATGCTTTTTTCTAAAAAATGCCTTTTTGCCTCGTATATGATCAGTGATTTTGAAAAAAGTAATCCCTTAGTTACGTATTATAATTTAAGAAAACAGTCTGTGCTCTTCCCACTTATGTGCACCCTTTTTCCTTCCTTTGGTGTTGTAAATTGATCATCTCTTTCCATTTTTATGGGAAAACTTTTAATGGACACCATTTTATAGACAAAGTAAGGGAAAACCTAACAACTTGGTACTCTGCGTGTAGGAACTCTGAGTATGGGAAAATTGGCACATATGACATGTAGGCCAACAGCTAAGGAGAAGAAGAGAACAGAGTTATAGACACTAAATAAAGACAGGATGAGGCAAGAGGAAGGACAGGGGATGCTTGGCAAGAGAGCCCCAATGATATGGATCAGCTTTACTCCCATTGAATTTGAGTGTTATCCCAAATTTATTGAGATAGGTCATCCAAAGCCTTCCCAGGGGGAGAGCTCTTAGCCCAGAGAGCAGCGTAGGATAAGGCTGAGAGCACAGAGGAGAAAAGGAGACACACAAAGACAAAAGGAGTGAGAAAAGCAGAGTGAGTGAGGAGGGAGGAAGAAAAGCAGAGGGGTTGGGAACAGCCTGGGATAGGACTCTGTAAAGGCAAACTGGGATCCTGAGCACAAGAACTTGAATTTGACCTGAAAGAGAGGATGACAGCATTTCTGCTCTGTGTTGGGTCTGCATTTGGAATTTCAAGCTTTGTTTTGCCTCTGGAGTCCTTCGTCTTGCTCAGTCCTGAGTCTTACAGCAGGGGTGGGCAAGTCAGGTTTTCATGACAGTGAGTTTCCATCCTTGGGCAACTGCACCAGTCATGCCTTCTAGTAAAGGTTACTGGTGGAATTAACTGCAGCTTTTTGGAAAGCAACACTGATACCACAGTCATGTTTTCCCTAGCCAAGCACAAGGACTGTGTGGAGAGCTATGTTTGATGGCACCTGGCACAGCAGAAGGGCACACAGATTATTCCTATACTTGCATGTCTGCTGGAGAAGGTGGGGGTGTCCCTGTGCCATACTGGTACACAACAAAACTGCTGTAAAAGCTCTGATTAGAAGATGAAGTGTGATGCTATAAATAAGGTAACTTACTGACTGAAGGAAAACTAGTAATGAGATTAAGAATTAGCTTCTCTTTCACCTTTCTAGATACTTTAACAGCTAAAGGTTTAGAATTAATCTAGAAGAAGCTGGAGAATTAATTTGAAGCTGCTTAAGGCTTCCTGATTGATTTATGGTGCTCTTCTGGAGGAAGAGACTCTTACTTGAAATTAGTTTAATCCTCACTTTATTATTGTTACTGGCCAAATTAATTACTGTCTTTGTCAAGAGATCATAAACCCTCAACAAATCTGATAATATTTACTTAGGTGTTTTTATTTCTTGAAATGTGAAGATGTGTAAAAAAAAAGGAATTTTGGTGGTAGTTTGTTGGAATGAGGAATCAAAGCACAATGTTAGTAATACAGATGAATCTGTAGAACATAATCTGAAATGTTATGTCTTTTGAGGTTTGCACTTGTTCCACTTGTGTTTTGTCTCTTTTTCCAGTCATAATTTCAAAAATGTCACAGTAGCCACAACAGAGCATTTCTCCTGTTCCCACCTGTGCTCTGTGATGTGAAAAAATAATGTTAGTACACAGAAATCTTGACTTCCTCTTGAATGCATCTGGATGATTTTATTATGCAGTCCACTGTGCCTGTGATCTGTCCGAGAGCAGCTGGTGATGAGCATTGCCAAGATATTGGACTGGGCTGCTGATAATTTTGAGTATTTCAGAAAACTTGAAAAACTAGATTCATGAAACAGCACTCATAAACCACAACCTCACCACGAAGACATTAGGGTGGCCATGGCTGTACAGAGTATCTTAACCAGCCATCTTTCACCCTTTCACAAGTCTTTTCTTTTTGAAGGTAACTGTGGGTGGTCTTCCTTTGTCCAATTTCTGTAAATTTGGTACATCACTTTCTAGTTATGCAGCTGATTCTTGTGTTTATGTGAATGGCTATTTAGAAAAAGGAAAGATCAGATGTTTGTTGTTTCATTTCAACATAAATCAAACTTTGTACTCACATAGCAATTCTAGTTTAGTCCCAGGAATAGCTTTAGTATTGCTAAGTGTCTGGAGAGTATTGAGTACAGAGACATGATTTTAAGCAGGCTATAATAGTTGCTACAGCTGTTAACAGTTCTCAGAAGAAAGGCAGTATTATTCATCGGTATTTAAAATCTGCATGACTTGCATTGCACAGAAGTCAGATTGGGAGAATGTCAGAGTTTTTTTTCTGAAATTCAGCCAGGAAAGTCTTCAATAACTGGAGAAATTCTTTTCACTGGTGAAATCAACATGCAGCACATTGTGTTATTATACTTGCTTATAGCTCACCATGAAAGTTGTCTTTGTATGTGTGGATGTACGGCTTGTACTGTTTTGTTTTTATTTATTCTGCATTCTTTATTATAATGTTCTTTCCTTTTTTCCAGACAGATTGTTATTGAGCCTTCCACAAAGCTGAAATAATGCTGTGTGTTAAAAAAATGTTAACAATTCGAAGAAGTTATAAAAATTTATAAGTTGACTGAATACTTTGGAAATTTCTGCATATTTTAATATAAATAGGTAATGCAAATGTTTGTTCTTTGCATTTAGAGGTGGGTCTCTGTTTTCTAAAGGTCTTGTATATAAATTTGGTTCTTACAATTACATTAGAACAAAACCAGTATTTTTTTCAGATTGTATAATAGGACAAATTATTTGCTAAAGGCACAGAACATACATGGTTATCTCTGAATGTCATATAGTCATGAATTTCAACATAAATAGTACCAGTTGTTTGAGTGACTTCATTAAGTGCATTTAGGGGACTGCCTCTTGCAGTCAGCTGAGGTCCTTTCATTCAGTTCTGTGTGTCCTGGGTTAGCCCACAAAGAGATGCTGCAGTTAATGGAGAGAGAAAAGGATATGATTTCTCTATAGGTTATGTGAAGGTTCAGATTGTGCTGGTAGAACTTACATAGAAATTCAGTCACCTGAAATGTAAGAAATCACAGAAAATTGTGCTATTTCAGATTAATTTGGTGTTAGTGATGAGTTTGAGCTTTATTCATAGCTAAAATCATTATAACAGGGCAAGTGAGTCCAAAAGAAAGAAAGGAAGAAAGAGTAGAAATAGGTAAAAGGGAAGAGGTGAGTGACAGAATACTGGCAGATGGCCAAGAACCTAAATGATGACAATTTTAATGACTAGTCCAAAAATAAAACAATTTAAATGTTATAATCCACTGGAGGTGCTGGCTGGGTAAATGTCTGAAAAGACAGTCATCAAGCTGCTTTTAGGGGGTTGGAGGAGAGCAAAGTAAGTTTTGGGTCATTGTACAGCAAAGTAAGTTTTGGGTCATTGTACAGAGTAGAAAAGGTTTGTTAAGTTTGCCTGGAGGAGAAAGAAGGCAATTTCTCCACAAGTGACATAGTAGGAACTAGGAGTGGACCTGGAGAGCTGCAGCTCTGCTGAGGTCCCCTGGCCTGCACACCATGTGAGGCCCGTGTGCTTTGCCTGTGCGTCTGGGCTACCTCTTCCAGCTTAGTTCCATCTGAAAGGAATCTGGTCTGTGCTTGGGGACTGCACAGTAAGTGGGGCATTCTGGCTTCAGAAGCACACTGCTACGCCAAGCTTGAACTCTGATGCAATGGGAGGGAGCAGAGGGAGTACTCAGAATGTACTGTTTCATGTTACAGGTGCTGGCAGCATGTGGAGCTGAGAGCAGTGAAAGTCCAAAGGACTAGTGCACCAGAGGAGGTCACCAGGAGCTGTCATGCCTGATAAGCCCTGCAGGAGGGAGAAAGGGAGAATGATTCATTGGTTGATGTAAGCCTCTGTAGGTAAAGTTGGTGCCTATCTGAAGTCTACTGTGATTTAGTATTTCAGGATGGATTGCCTCCTGACATATTGCCTGTGAAATTTTGATAGGACTAGAAGCACTTTGTAGCACCAGCCCCATTAAGTGTGCAAAACTAATGCACAACAGTCCCAGACTTTTGATTATGCAGTCTTTATAGATCTTTTTCTCAAGACATCCTGGAACATGCTTTGCTGAGTTGGAAGGCTTCCATGATCATTGACACCAGTGCTATGAAATAACATTGCTGCTAGCTGGCAGTTTACTCTGTAGAAAGATGCTTATAATTTTCAAAGACTGCTTTCCAAATGGAATCACTATGGTAAATGAACCTTTTAAAGCTTTACACTCACAAAACTGAATTCAGTTCAGGAGAGTGCTGATTCTTCAGTCTTTTGTGAGTCACTTCCACTGTAACATTCTCTGGAATCATTCATTTTTGAATGTTTAAGATGACTGATTGGTAATGTGGAGTTATCATAGATTCAGAGGTACTTCCATGTTCCCTGTCAATGTGCCACTTCATACCATATTCTCACAGAGACTGTTATATAAAAGTACCATTTTACAGAGCGGGGGCACAGAGAGAATAAATGATGGAGATTAAGTCTGTGTAAGGAAATATGTTGCAGAATTGCTGATCCTAGGTTCCCTCATGTTACAATGTTTAGCCTCTGGACCGGCTCCCTTGTTCTGCAGCACAGGGTTGATCCCCTTTGTGTTGCAGCTCTTGGTCACTCTATCCAGCATGGACAAAAAGGCTGCACAGCATTCAGGTAAGTCTGGAAGCTGATAGGATTCTTAGCTTTAGTGACAGCATCATGTCAAGTAACGTGATGGTTAGCTGAGACAAATGTATTTAGTGGCTAAATATAGTGTATGCCAGTACTTTGGAAACAAGGAAAGCAAAAAAATGTACGGTGAGGTTGTTGTCAAGAACTGTTCTTGCTACAAGCAATGGGCATAACACTGGCTTTTAAAGTTTGCTAAAATGATTTGCTGGTAAGATTTTGGCCTGTGAAAGGTGATGAAATGCACCAGCACAACACAGACATCGTTACTAGATCTTATCAGCAGTTGTGAAGACACATTTTAACAATGTTAAGATTTTACAGGCCTCTTTCAAAATGGCCGTGATGCCTTGCTAAATGTGCCCATTATCTGTCCAAGAGCAGTTCACCTTAATTGCCTCTGAGCAGTATTTCTTTGGAACCTCTCAGATAACTAGAGGCAATCCAGAGAAATCTGAGCGGATCTCTGTTTAGAAGCTGGCCATATTCCATCTGTAACGTATGTAGATGGCTTTTTTTCCTCAGGGAAAGGCCGAAGAGGGCAATAGGTGCAGGATGTGGAGGGAAGAAGCAGGGCCCTGACCCTACAGCATTTCTGCATGTTGAGTCAGGGAGTGACATTTAAACAATTCTCACTGCACCCAATATGAAAAACTATGGTGCAGATCAAATTGCTGGCTGTGCTCTGAGAGAGATGAAGAGGAAAAAGATCAAGGCATCTGTCAATAGGTAGCCCCTTTTATGTTTTAGATGTTGAGGGAGCTTACCAGCAAGCTAAACGGGTCTTTAAGGCCTTTTTTTTCTTCTTTTCTTTCTTTGAGGTAATGAATGGCTCCAGACTTTCCATCTTTCGAGCTGGTGGTTTCCACACCACAGTGATTCAGCCAGCATGAACTCTTGACCAAATCCCAGTTTGTTTCCTCGTTTTGTTTTTTTTTAAATATTTTACATTTAGCAGGGCATAAAAGCCTCCCTAGTATGTGACAGAGTGAGAAGGAGAGCCATGGTCCTTTTACTGGCTAGCTCTCAAAGGACAGCTCACTGTTCTTCTGAAAACTTTGCAACTGAAGCAGTTAAAAGGAATCACTGAATTTTGACTGAAACTCAGACTGAATTCTTACATGCTCCTGACTTTTGGTGCTGTGTTTTTTATGTGGAATTTCCTTTGAGGGTTAATAAGGTCTGATTTTTATTTGAGAAATATGATCTGCCTGAAATTCTCTAAGTTTAATCAGTGTGTAATTGCATGGGAAAATCATGTACATTTGTGTACGTGCGAGATAAATAGATTAGCATTGCCGATGATTTTAGGGAATAGTAGGTTGTTAAAGTAACATGGAAGGCCCCGTTCCTTTACCTTGCTGGATGTGTTTTGGTGCCTGAATTCTCTGGGGTGCTCTGTTTAGGGAATATGCTGGTGGTTATCCCTGTTACCTTATAAGTGGTAGGCTCAGTAAGGACTTAGAATAGCTTGGCTGTGGCGTTTCAAACACCAAGAGAGAGATATTATAGGCAGGAAATCTATAGCCTGGGAAAGCTACTAGTGAAAGAAATTATACCCTGAAAATTAAAACTTCTAAGTGTTAACTGACTTTCAGACTTCCATGCTTTGCAAAAGCATGTGTTTCACTGAAGAAAAGCATTATAGGCTGCTTTTGAGAAACCTGGTGTTTGCTTCAGGTGACAGAGAATATTACTAAATTGACTTATGGAAAAGTATCTTTCAGGACACAGTGCTGTCACTGTATTACAATGGTATGGTCCCAAGTGGGACTTAGTTGACACCTGAGCCAGCACAGGCAGCTGTTCAAGGAGTACAAGGTCCCAGATTAGTCAAGGCATAAATGCTCTACTCCATTACAGTCTCACTGCCTCCCTCAGGGAAAGAGCCCAGGCCCTGTGTGATTCAAGCTGGTCACCCCAGCCTGCTGAAGACCAAGTCCCCATCCTCAGGACCCTGATGAAGCTGTGATCATACCAGCTGCTTCCTCTTAGCTCCTGCCAAAGGCCTCTCGCTGCCCGTTTGCCTGTGTGTAAAAGCATCTTTCAGCCAAGAAAGTGTGAATAATCTCAGCCAGCTTCTTGGCATTTCTCGGCATGGAGTTAACCTTATGACTCTGAAGGAGGTTTCAAAGGACATGCATTAACCCAGCGATCCAGTGCTTCTGGGGGTGGGTGAGGCATGAATGATCAGAGCATGATTAGGTTGGTTGAGGGGTAGGAGACAACACCTGTTCACGAGGATGAGGAGTTACTGCTCCCCCTGAGGGTCAGGGGTGGGTAGGTAAAGAAATGTGGACCTCCATATGTGGAACTGGAATGGGAAAGGGAGAAGCCAGGGGCTGCAGTGTAGAAGTCTGCCATGAAGCTGGAACAGATCCAAGGGTTTCAAAAGATTTTGAAAGAGATGACTGAAGGGAGCCTTGGGGTCAATGGTTGAAAGAAGGGCACCATGCACTTGCATGCAGTACGATATATACTATTCAGTACCCACTTGCCCCTACAAGCAAGGGAGAGATTCCTGTGTGGGTCTGCAGTTTTGAAAACGTTTATTTATTCTGTATACCTCCATGATTAGGAGGCAAATTTAGGACTTATCTACTTGGGGAAATCCCTGTAAAATAGGTTGGGGGTGAATTTACAGCCTACTTAAAATCCAGAAGTAAGTGCAGTGTAAATTCACACTTCAGCTTACTTCACAGGAACTCCCCCGCAGAAACAAACCCTCAGAGTCACCTCTGTACCTCGGTCTGGTGCTAAAAGTGAGTGGAAGCTTTTCAAAATGTGGGCCTCCAGTTCCATTTTTATAGCTGGGTTTTTCTGTCTCCTGGGGCTTTTTGCAGCTGCTGTAAATCACTGTCACTTTGCTGAGGCTGGAGAAGCTGGACCAGTTTGCACTGCTCAGGATCTAACCCTTTGCCTCAAGTATCCTTTTATTTTCAATTGGCCAGAGGGTATTTTCCTTTTTACTGGCTTCATTATTAAACTTGTTCATTTACTCCCACCACTACCATTGCCTTTTTTTATTTTTTTGGTTTTTCTCCCTGTGAATTTTATGTTGTGTCTTTCCTCCCATGTAATTTCCTAATAGTGAACTAGTGACAGAGTGGGCTGCTGGTATTTAATCTTGTGGCTGGAGAGGTCAGGGTGTTTTTGATACAGACAAATACTCCATTACAGTAAATTCACAGAAAGTTTCTTTTTCAACCTGAAAGGAGAAGGAAATGCACTCTCCACCAATGGGCTTTCAGGAATTACTTCTGTGAGCTGAACTTATACTAAAGGCCAGTTTGGTAATGTTCTGTAAGCAAAGGGAAAAAAAAAAGAGGAAGATGCAATATTTTTTTTTTCCTCTTTTTGCTGAGATTTGGCTTGAGTCTTTGGCTCCTTATCAGATTAGAGTCATGCAGGGAAAATAACAACCCTTTGCACTGTGAGTTGTTGAAGAAATGGATATTGCTGATATCCAGCTAAAAGAGCATAAGGATTTAAACCTTAAAAGTTCTCTCTCTGCTTCTGGTGTCTAGGGAAACTTGCTTCTTGGCAGGAAGAACTGAGTAATAAGACAAATACATAGCACAATACATTTCTTGCTGTACTGTAGGGCAAAACTAAAAAGACTGCCCCTATCTACTTTATGGCAGTTTAATTTAAATTTATTAGACTGCTGCCGGGTATATGCAGGAGTCTAATCCTGTCATCCATGGATGGCTGTAGGTATGCAGTATTGCAGTGTTCCCTGTGCATGGAATAATTTGACATAAAATGTGCTTTCTGCCTCTCAAGGGAGAGGCAAATATAACATCATATTGTCTTACTGTTCACTACTTGGACTTGGCTGAGTTGCCCTTTATTAGAAAGGGTTGAAGGAACAGGAAATGGAAGATAATAAATATTTATGTCCCAAACATGACATAGTATCATAAATCAATAATTTTTGAATACATTATTCTTTCTGCTTAATTATTTGATTTTTGGCACCAGTTTGCTTGAATTTGTTTCTGTGGTAACTTGAGTTATTTTATGACCCTTTTCTACAGAAAATTTAGTATTGATTTGCTGATTTCCTGTTTAAATGCAGTAAAAAATCCCATTTGCTAAATTAAGAAAACAATAATTGAAATGAAAAAATGCATTACCTTGCATTGCCTGAGCTCTTTGACACGTGCTGTCAATTACTAAAACACATATTTTTGTTAAAAAGATACTCTTTCATTTTCCCAACTATTCTGGCATTAAACTTGTATGAAAAAAATAGGCTGAAGTATAGTTAAAAGTTTAGTTAATTTAAGTGTGGGAGCATGTTATCAGTTGAAAAATGTTATTTGAAAGATAACTTTGAGGTTGAAGCTGTTCTATTACTGGCATGAACATGGCAAGGTCAGATGCAGACCAAGTGAAAAGAAAGTCAATTGATGTGATGTGTTGGCACACATTTGTGGTAGGTGTAAGTCACGACTGTTGCATACACTTGATAGTCTTCTCCCATCTTTCATAGACTGATTGGTATTATTTATGATATACTTGCAGGGAAGAAACTGTGTCCTCCTGCTACTCTTGGTTTGCGGTGTATCTATCCACAGCACACAGAGAGCTTGGTCTAGACAGCCTTGGAAGTAGGATCCTATAGGGAGTTGTACAGGACAAAGTACTATAAGTAGTACTCTCAAAGCATTCAGCTTATATTGCATAATAAGCATATTTCAGTTGGTGGCATACACTTCAATGTGACTGATCTTTCAAAAGCTGGTTGATGAGGAATGTTGTTGTAAGTGTCATGAGCCCAGTGGAGCAGTCAGTTTCTGGCTACCTGATGCTGTGTGCTGGCTCAAACAGAAACCCTTTTTCTCTCCAGATGTAGCTGACATAGACACTTGCTCTTCTGCTTTAGCCACAGGGTAGGTACAAGCCCAGCCAGATCAGTATCTCACTGCCATTGCAGCCTCTATACCAAATCTATGTGTAAGGACATCTCAATGACTCTGGTCAAAATTCCCATTTAAAAAGAATAGTTAGGGCTTTTCAGATGGAGAACAACCTACAAGTCAGAGATCAGTGAAGTGTTAAATGAAGAATGATGTATGTCACTTGCAGTCTTCACACGTACAAGAAATTTTTTCAGATCCTGACTGTGCTGTATTGCATCTAGCTACCTGCTTTATGTGTTTAGAATGAAAATGCACAAAATCCCATTCCCTCCAGGAGATAAAGGGACATGTCACACCATACAGCTGCATGTTTCAGAGCCAGTCAGACTTGATCTAGTCCTAGGGCCTGTTCCAGTGGGCCTTGAACTCCCTTCTCGTGGGCATGGCAGAACCTTCACTGCAGAATGGACAGCTGCTCTGGGACCACTGGAGCACAAGTTCTGTGCATGTAAATATTGTGCCTCTGTATGATGTAGTGGATCCCATGGGTCATTCCTGCTTCCTGACAATGCAGCTCTTGCTGAGAGAAGCCTGGAAGCCTGCCCTGCCTGGTGTGCCCCTGCAGAAGCTTTGAAACCAGCAGGAGAGTCTGCTTTCCCACTGGCAGAGCCTTGTTCTTCCCTGCCACTTCCCCAGAAGTGCAGCTTGGGCCCAAGCAGACCTTCTCTGGAAGGGTTAAAAGTACTGCAGAAGCCAAGCAAAGGATATAAATCAAAGCTATGGTGAAAGCATGAGGTTACAGGTGTTTGTCTGGACAGGAAGTTTCATGCAGGACACCAGGATCATGCAGAAGAAATCTCATGACCTGGTTTCTAGACCAGAATCAATTGCTTTGTTTCTTTTCTGACTGAAAACATACATGGCATGTGAATTGGCAGTGGCCTTCATATTGGACAGATATGTGATACACGTCTACACACAGGCTGTGGCACACTTGAGTTTCATGTGGACCGGCTGTTGACTTCTATAGGAATTGCCGCTTGTGTTACTGTAATTAATATTAGTGGGTTTGGATTACTGCTTTCATTATATCTTTGTAAGGTTATTGTGTCAAGAAGCCACAGTCCAGGTTCCTTTTTTATTTGCCTTGACCACTGGATACATTCAAAAGAAAAGGCCATTCAGGTAGGCTATATCTTATCCTTCTTGAGCTGTCTGGAGGCCGGGTCTGTAGTCTAAGCAACATGTATGGGTGCTCTTGTGTGTCTCCTTCTTCACTGAAGGTGGCTAGAGTGATTCATTATGGATGTAGGAGAGTGAGTCATGCAGCAGCACTGCCTGTCTCTGTTGGTGATAGAGAGAGCCAGGGCGATTAGCTAAGCCTAGGCATTAACTCTAGGCTAAAGGGGTATGCTTTTCTTGCTCAGAGCCAGACAAGTGTGAGTTTGAGTTCCAATTAGCAGTATTTCAATGAAAATGAGCATAAAAAGAGCCTGGAGTGCTGCATGTCTGCAAAGGCATCTGTTGCCCACAGACAGATCGATGTGCTGCAGATGCTTGAACATACTGCATATGCCCAGAACTCCTCTCTGCTATGTCTTTAGTGAGCATCTCTTGCATGATGAGACACAGAGAGACGTTGCCTTTTGATGACTCTGGAGGGGACAGTTGTAACTTCTGGCAGGATGTGCATAGACAACTAGGTTGGCCATATCTTAAAGCCTAGTAGAGGGTGCTAGTAGAGCTTATCTATTAGAAACCCCATTCCTAGTTTCCTTTTGCCAGCAGTATGTCTAGGTCAGTTAGAGGCTGGAGAAGACAGCAGCTTACTGGTGTGAAGATGCTCTGCTCTGAAAGTTTGTTCCCCTTCCTGTGGGATACATCAATACCTCTTAGGTCAACGTTGCTTCATTCATTCACCAAGCAAAGCAGAGGCCACCTCAGAATTAGAGACCTTTTATGTTGTTAGCATGGTACAAAAAAGGCATTTGGTATAATTGCGCATTGGAACATAATTAAAATTGTATCTTTACAGTTTCTGGAAGAAACTTCTCTTTGTTTGAGAAAAAGAGGGCTGCTGTGAGTCTTATTTCACTGTGATCAAGTTATTTCTACTGGACAGTGTGAAAAACAAATTGGGGAGTCTTAGATACCATCTCTTGAGGAGAATGAATCTGGATTCAGTGCAGCTGGGTGTAGAAAGCTGAGGCCTAGCAACAGCTGCAGAGCACAGTTACTATTCCAGTTGTCCTTCTTCATCTTCTTTTTATAGATATGTAAATATGGTCTTAGATTATCTGATTTCTCTAGTTCAGGCATGTTTTAGTTTTAGGGTTGGCATTCAAATCTAAGACTTCTTCTGGAGATACTCTGAATTATTTCATGGTTATGAGAAATCCTGGAGAGGTATCTCAGTGTTTACAGAGGAATATCTTGCTGTTCCACACTGTAGATATAGCAACACAGCCAAATCTCCTTTTAGTATGTTATAGTTTAATTAGCTCCACTTCTTGAGTCATAATCTGTTTCTCTGGGGCTGAAGCACATACACACACAAAAGACAAAATGTGAGGAAGTAATTGTGATCTTTGTCACTTGGATTTGGTACCATCTGTTAACATGACCTCTTGTAAAGTCAGTTTCCAATTTGTTTGTTGAATTTGAGTTTCATGCCATGGATAACATTACCTTTCATTGTGAAGCTGTCAGATGTAGCTCCCCTAAGAAAACCATCCTGCCAGTCTGAGATCTGGGCATAATTTTCTCCTGCTCAAAATCGTCCTGCTTTTAAAAAGCAGCACAACAGTTTACTCTAACTGAGGATGTAGCCCATAAAATCCTTCAAGGGCAAATTCTAACTGGGCAGTGAGCCAAAATGTCATCCCAGAGGATCAGATGCCATGAAAACCTTGGCAGAGTTTCCCCAGATGTGCTAGATGCATCTTGACTTCTCAGTCATGGATCTTTCTTTGCCTTCTCAAGAATATTACTTTACTATTAACTTTCTTTATATGCCCCTCTCTCAGAAGGGTTGATATTTCTGATTTTTCATCCTCTTTTTCACTGCCTCTGTCTTCCAAAAACAAAGTAATGGACAGATTTCAATCTGTCAGCTGGCCAGCCTGTATGTAACTGTTGAGTGCTTCAAAGCTGCCTCTCACTTTGGAACAACATCATACACAGAGATCTCTGTGCTCACCAGGACTGCTGGGTCTCCTGGCTGAGGTGAAAGTGATAGATTGCTACACCACCATCTTTGGGATTCCCAAACCATGCTGATGTGGAAAAACAGGGTTTGATCAGCCCCTCCTCTTATCATTTCCTCCTGGACTTGCCCCACCTCACAGCTCACTGAGGTCAATGGTACTTACTGATCTCAGTAGTGTGGTTTGTTAGCCTGGCTGCTCCAGGGCAGTCTCTCTCTGCTGCAGTGTTATTCCTCGATCTGTTCTTACAGTCCTCCACTTTGAGCCCTCTGCAATTAACATCTTCTGATGCTTCACTGCCAGCTTTTTGGAAGATTTCCCTTGAGTGTCCATTTTTCCACGTTGGTTAACACTTCTCATGCTTTTCTAATTATTCTCACTGGTGTGCTGAGTCATGGCACCGTGTATGACATCTCTTCTCTGTCACTTAACCAGCAGTCACCTCTCACTCAACTTGCCCTTACAAGCTGCAGAGGCTAATGGCATCAGGCTAATGGCAACATTTTCTGGTCCCGTTTTTTTTCTGGGTCATGTGAGGATCAAGAAAGGGCAGAGGGAGTATGAAGCAGTTAAATGAGATCAAAACCTCTCTTGTAACCTGCACAGAGAGTAACCACTATTCTCCTAGAAAAGGAACAGAAAATAGCAGCTTGTGTCACTTTGTGTAACAATGATTACAAAAAGAATGGGAAATAGTACACTTCCCTCATGTCTTTTGCAGCTTCAGGAGGAGATGAATGACAATTTTTGGTTCCTTCTCCTCAGATTGAGGAGTGAATGACTAATGTCATTGTGACTGATGCCATCTAATTGGCTCAAAAGAATTTCTGGTGGTTCTTATGATTAGCATCACTTCCCATCATGTGCAAACCATTGGAGAGCAGAGTCCTCCATTTGAACTGTCATGGTAAGAAGAAGATGTAAAAGTACTGGGTTTCTGAAGCAATTCAATGTATATAAAGTATGTATGAATCAGTATTCTGATCTTCCTGTGCAGCAAGTCATGATGACTGATCTATTTCTACAGTTACTAATTATATATGTTAAAAAATACTTGGTGTTCAAGTGACTTTTATGCAAAAATTCTGTGACATTGAAATTTAAGGAGAATTTGCCAGGAAGTTATTACTGAAATACTTTCCTTTGAGTCAGTTTGATCCATTTCAAAACAGTTTGTTTAGCTGGGTTGCTGTGTTACTTAATATTGAGTCTGAGCCATTTGTGTGAACTGTTGTGGTATTTTTGGGACAGGAAGCATTGTATCCTGATTATTTCTTACAGCTACTACCACCTCTGCATTATCTACCCAAGGGTATGTTGCAGTCTCTCCTCTTACCCGCTGTAGTGCTGGATCATGGGAGAAAGCTTGGACAGAGAGGCTCACTTTAGACAGATGAGACAAGCTGAAGTCAAACTGGATCAGATCAAAATATTTTGCTTTGGTTCAGCTCATTGAAATTAAGTGTTTCAGTTCAGGAATACCAAACCACTTCATTTTTCGATCAAAAGTGTGGAAATAACATATTTGGCAGTTGCTAATGTCATGCTTCGAAGGCAGGGATGTGAATTTCTCTTAGATGAAGAAGAAATAGGGCTCTATCACAGTGCAACCTTCATCAGCCTTGTGAGAAAAGGACTTTATGCTCAGTTTGAAAGAGGTCAGTGCAAAGGTTTAAAAGAGTGAATATTACAGCAGCACCTTTGGAAGGTTAAGAAGGCACCATCAGTACAAAAATGGGAAAAGGACCTGACACTGTAGCAATAGTGTCAAATTAAATATTTCATAGATATGTTAGAAATTTGCTGGGATTGGTCACAGGACTGGACTGATTCATACAGCTCATTTTGAAAAGACAGGCTTGGAGAAATGGAGAAGTGTTATCCATGTTTGTCCTGAAGTTGTGGAATAATGAAGGACAGACTTGTCTGGGTGAGGATAGAAAGAGCAGAGCTTCTTTGACAGGTGGGTGTAATTTAAGCCACCTGCCTGGGACAAGTGGAAAGATGCTTTTGAGCAACTCCTGGAAGCACTTAGTCGCAAGGGACACTTTATGTGAATATTACTTGGAAAGGCAATATGGCAAAGCCCCCTTAATGTACCACCTTGGTAGGATATGTTGAGGTAGCTCTGTTTCACAAGATAGAAGTTATAAGGGAGATATTTTAACTGAGTTTTACCAAGGAAGATTTACTTGCCCACAGAATCACAAAATGGTTTGGGTTGAAAGGGACCTTTAAAGGCCATCTAGTCCAAGCCTCCTGCAGTGAGCAGGGACATCTGCAACTAAATCAGGTTGCTCAGAGTCCAGTCCAGCCTGACCTTAAATGTTTCCTGGGATGGAGCATCCACCACCTCTCTGGGCAACCTGTATTGTTGTTCCACCTTCATTGTAAAAAGTTACTTCCTTACAGGTAGACTAGTTTTGTCTTCTTGTAGTTTAAAAACATCACACCTTGTCCTATCTTACAGGCTTTGCTAAAAAGTTTGTCCCTATCTTTTTCACAAGTCCCCTTTAAGTATTCTAAAGAAGGAAGTGTTAATGAAGTTGGGAATCCACTCAAGAAAGAGATTTGGATTCCTGGACAGATAGTGGGACCGATCTGTCAGACAGTTTGTATGGACCTATGTCACTGTCTTTCCGGGGATGGCAAGAAAGTGGCAAAGACATTCAGAGAGCACAGATCATCCAACTCTTTATTACAAACGTGTGTCTTATATAGACCACTGCACACAGGTATTATATTATTGGTTAATGGGATGAACACCCCTTAAAACTATTGGCTAATTATAAATAACGCTATTTTCTAAATCTTTTATGAGCAAAACACCAGGTGCAAGAATGCTTACATATTTCTGCTGGTAGTTCTCACAACAAATTTCTCAAAAACATGAGAAACTTTTACTCAACACATGAGAAAGTTTGCTCTCTCACAGATACTGCTTTCTCCGACCAGGCCCTGTCAGTATCCACAGACCTAAATTGTAAAATGATTTAACAGTGTAATTTCCAAGAGTAATTAATGTTTAACTAATGTAATTTCTCAGTTTATAGGGCAACTAGTATGCAGTAGATATCATATTCTGATCTTGGTATATCTCTTGATCTTGGCTTTCAGCATCTTTCCTTCATTATATTCTCTGGCTCTGCTACCAGTCAAAATCTAGGGGATGAAACTGGGTAATTTGACCCAGTCAAAGTTGCCTAGTTGGACAAATATGAGGTGATAAAGTGAAGAAACAGAGCTCAAGTGTTAGAATGTTCTCTAATTGCATGAGTAGTAAAATCATGGCATAGATTACTTGGGGAGAAAGTGGCATATTCTTGTCTAAATTTTTGCAAGGAAAAGTGTGATAAATGCTTTTCAGAGATGGTCTAAGTTATTTATTTTATTTTAGAGCAAGGAAAGAGATTAAATAATCCCCCAGATTGCTTCTAGGCATGGGTTTTTAAGATTCTTTGAAGTGGGCACTTTGGGGTCTTTTAAGATCAGTGCTTCTCGGGTGGGGTTAGGACAAGGATAGACATTGTACTGTGGAAATTTTCCTTACGGCAGGGGTTCATACAAGAAAAAGTTTTGGATTTTATTGAAAAGTATTATTCTTTACCTGCTCTGCAGAACTTCAGACAAGAATGCCCAGTTTCCCAGGTTGAAATACTGTGCACCAGACCAGCATAAGCATTCCTGGAAGCTACAACAGATTATGTGAAAGTGTTAAAATGTTTTTGCATGAACCTAAATTTTATTGAAGAGTTGTGCTCCAGTGATGAGGAACAAAGGAAGGGCATGTGATAGAAATGTGCAGTGTAAACAGCTCAGATTGCTCCTAGCAGTTGCATGGTTTTAATTGGGTAACAGATCATGAACTGTATTTGTAAAGATTATTCAGCAGTTTCAAAAAACACAAATATTTAAGAAAACTGTCCCTTTCTGGAAGCACCTGGCAGCCAGATAAAGAACCAAAATTCAGGAATAGATGAATCATTGCTTCTATGTCCTTGCATAAGATAACCCACATAAAACTCTTGCTGGCTTCAGCAGGTGATGTGGTAAGATTAAAGGAGAGTGTGGTCTCTTGGCCAGGTTCTGGCCTGACTTCAAGCTCACACTGATTTGTTGGTGATTTTAAGCAAACAGAGAGGAAAGAGTGCCTCAATTGACAAGATTCATTAGCACTCCTCTTTTTCCCCTTCCTCTTCTCATCTCATCCCATCCCTCTCATTGCTTCTTCTCCTCCTTGTAGGGCCAGGGACTTGCTGTCCTTTTTTCTGGGTGGTGACCACATGGTCAGTCTCTCTGCAAAGCCCTGACTTGCTGGTGATAGCCACCTAACTTCACGGCCATCGCGGGTTTCTTCCAGACTATCTTGTCCATGGCCATGAAGCAGGGTCTGATTTGCAAATTAAAAACTTTCAATAGTTCTCTGTATTTTATATTGAGTTACAGAAGTACTGATCTAGTTGACTGCATGGATTTGCAACCAGCAGCTCAGCAGCTGCTTCATGAACCATCCTTCCAGGAGGAGAACATCACAAACATGGGTGAGCTGGATGCTGAGGAGTGGGAATTGGTCTAGTCATCCCAAGAGATATCCTCCCCATTTGTGAGTCAAAGCCTGCTGTCTCTTGCCTGAGATGAAGGGAATCTGCCAAGGGCAGTAAACGTTGCATGATCTCATCACTTGAGATCAAACATGATATTGGGTCAATAGATACTTCTAAAAGTGCATGCAAACCTCGTTCAAATTCCCATATAGCTCTAGCCAAAACACAAGCCAAATCATGATCCAAATAACCTCCTCCTCAGCCCACCTTCATTGCCGTTCTGTTTCAGTGGCAAATGCAGCACAGAAAAGATGCCTGAATGCTTAATTCAGAAATTTACTGTTTAAGGCATTACTTGTATGAACACCAGCGTAACACATAGAATACCAATGCCCTAAATTTAGTGTTTAGTCTGAGTCATTTTCACTATGTGGGAGGGCTGTGAAGACACTCCATGGAGTGGAGAAGCTTGCTGGTGGTGTCTGTCCAATGAGATTATTTTTTTTAAAAGTCAGAACACAGCAGAACTACAGATATGTTTGTGAGTAAAATGCAGTTTAGTTGCAGGCAGGAGAGGGGCGGTGTTGCTCTCCACCCACTTCAGAAGCTAAAGTCAGGTTTGACTGTTACATATCTCTGACACTGAAATAGGTATAGAATTTTCATGACAGCAACACACAGACAGAGGTAAATACTCTGGCTGCATGATTTGGAGGGACATGGTGTGGTGTAATCCCCAGATTTGTCTGTGGACAGATTTCCTAGTGATAGCAGCTAAGTCGATACAATCCTATATGTAACCAACAAGCAGGCAAAAGTTACCCCTGGGTTCATTAACTGAGGAGTGAAATGTTGTCCCACTGAAGACCAGGTGACTTTTGCCACATAAGTTATCCAGCAGGGCTAGAGATACATACACAGTCTTTGAAATAGATGTGGGCACAAGTCATTAGGTGGGGATGTGAAGGAGCCATTTAGACCTGGTATTCTGAACTGGTAATACCTTCCTGACAGTCTGGGTTTTATTCTTGCTCCATGAGCCTTTCTGCATGAATGCAGCTGATTGGAAGTTGATAGGAGTTTAGCAATTCCATTTTGGAGATTCTTCCTGGGACCCTATGGAATGAAACTGTCCATCTCCTCAAACGAAAACCTAACTCCAGTACCTTATTTTAGTCAGAATTGATCATGTTTTTATTCTGAATAAAAGTTAGTTCTAGCTCAATCCCTGCTCTCTGTGTTGAGAGATGAAGCAAGCAGAGATGAAGGATGTTTTCATGCACTATATCCTGTCTGATATCAGCCATGGCAGATGCATAAACATACTCAGGCTTGACCCCATACCCTGATTCTCATGAGTGGTGCCACAGAGGTCAGGGCTCTGCTGACACAGACTGGAGGATTGGTTGTGATGTTTAATGCCACTGAGATGAACTCTGTTCCTAGAGAAACTCCAGTAAAATCAAAAGCTTGTTAATAAGAAATGTAGTTAGCTGCTATCCTAAACAAAGCAAAATGCCAAACAAAACCCTGTTCTGCTATTTGTTCCCATGCCAGCTTTTAGCTGCCAGGAAAGACCAGTCTTATAAACATGAAATCATATCCATGGCAACATGCAAACCATGTTTAACTTTGCAGCATGTTAAAAGGTACATTAAAAAAAAAATTGTATTTTACTGTTGAGAACAGCAATTATGGCTTTCAAGTCAGCTGTTTTAACTCAATCAGCCTGAGGAAGTTGAGTGGTGAGGGTTAAGGGCCAGAGACACAGCTCATTCCTCAGAGCACTTGTTGCTAGACATTCCCAGAAGGAATTATTGCTTAAATACAGCTTGTGTTTTCTTTACACAGATTCCTCTAGCAAGGAAGATATGACAGGTTGTGATATTGGACTATAGTGAAGTTTCACCTGTGCTATACTACCCTTCTATGAGTGAGTAGTGCTGGACTGTGCAGCTGGCAAGCTCATGCCCTTTTTGGGTAAGTACTGGATTCAAGGAGCCTGCTTTGTGGTATGGCATCCTGGGATTATAAGCACCCTGCTCAGGTGCTGTTTAGTGACTCCTGCATTGTGCTAAAAAGCAGACTTTGCTCACAGAGTGGGAGAGCAGCTGAAGTAGGGAGTAGACTGAATTAGTGTCTGGGCTTGAAAATGTATTGGGAAAAGTAACAGAAAGATCCCAACTTGGAGCAAAAGCTGAAGCTGAAAACTGCAGATGGTTTTCTTGTCTGTACGATAATGTCAAACCCCAAAAAAGGGAGTTTTCACACTCTGTTGTCTATTTAGCGTAAAGTGAAAATTACATACTGGAAAATGGAGCCCCGTGTCTGGAGAAAGCAGCTCTGATTGTGCCTGTACAATACCATACAGGGCTCTGTGGAAGTTGGGTTTGTCTGCTTTTGCAGAGGTCTCTGAAGCCTTGAGCTCTGAAGCCTTGTTTGCTGTGGAGTGAAGGGAGGAAAAAAGAACAATGGGATGTGTCCTTAGTTGTTTCTATCTATTAGCACCTGCATGATAATGCCATTCAGAGTATATTGTGCCAGGAATCTCTTCTAAAAGCCGGAAGTTTCATTTCTAAGGGCAGCAGGACAGCCCGTGCTCATTGTGAGGGCAGTGCCAGAGGTCAAAATGGCTACAGCTGTATTTCACAAGGCATGGTGGAAAAGAAGAAGAGGATGTTCTGGTAGCTACTGTCAGGTGTGTCTTGAAGCAAAAGGGCTGGTAGATGCAGTAACCTGAGTGACTCTGAAAAGACAGCATCATCTTGGAAGAACACACACATCATATTTGCTGTCTTCTGTAGCTGTTTGTCATGGTCTCTGGTTTCTCTCTCTTCTTCTCGGCACAGAATTGAGGCAAAGATGATACAAAGTGCACTTCATATAGAAATTTAACAACATATATATTAGCATGTACCTCTCTTTACAGAAAAATAGAGATAATGTATCAGTATAACCTGTCCCCTCACTTTTTAGGAGAGCCTCAGACCTGTGTCTAGCTGGACAAGGAGGGTTGGTCTGTGCTGTGCCTTTCCATTTTTGTAAAGTGGACACAGATGGTATGTTCCAGCAGGATGAATGATTTGACACTGTACCTCAGTTACTGGAGGTGCTGTGTCCAGTCTGGAGAGAAGTGTCTGAGATGCCTTACTACTAAGCGGTCTGCATGCTGGTGTGAGGGGAGAGAGGTGAAGCACCAGGCAGTACCAGAATAGCATCCTGGCCACCTGAATCCACAGTTACTCTTTGCATGGTACTTCAGTAAGAATCGCCTATTCCACAGTCTTTTGAAATCCTTTATCTTCAGGTGCCTAAAATGAGAGCCTAGGACCCTGAAGTACCTAATTTTGACAAGAAAATTACTTTTGTTTGTGGGAATTTTCCTGAAAGGACTTCAGGAATTATTCTGCAGTGAATTTTTGATTCTGCCTTGGGTGGTGGTATCCCTTGTGGAATATGTGTAGCTCAGTCTGTAGAACTGTCAATACAAGGTGTATTGCTATATCAGCCCTGTGGGTGCTTTGGCATTTGCTCTGGATCTTACCTCTAGTCATGCAACTCTTCTTTTGCAGGATGTTAGTATCTTTAGATCTGTCTGCTGGGTTCTTCCTGCTTTCATGCTGAAGAGTGTGTGGGAGAAGGTGGGCAGGAGTATAGTGTTGGAATGACCTTTTGCTGATGGAGGCACAGTGGTGGTGTGTGCTGCCAACACACTCTGGCAGTGGATGCATCTATTTAAGCAAAGCTGTGCCTTTTACTGTTCTACTGCTCAATCCTGTGGGAGCAGGAGAGAAATGGTACTTGCAGAAGCCTGGGTTGGAGGGCAGTGGGGTGTGTGACAGCTGTGCAGGTGGACACCCCAAGCAGGGGTGCCATGTGAGCCGTGGGTTTTACCCCTCTCATTCTAGTGTACATAGCCATGCCTGCTGAAGCCAGTTGTGCCCATGTAGCTGAGATGTCTTCTGCTGCTGTCACTTCTTCTTGGGGAAACCTCCTTTAACAGGTTCTTGAGCACTGGGTAGAACTGTCGCACCCATTGGAACACACACAGACTGAGAGACCCCATTAACTCAAGGACTTTCCCCTAACCTCAGCAGACCTCAGGGAAGACCTCCAGCACTTGGATCCTGACCTCAGACCAAATGCCTGAGGTCAGGTATCTTTGAGGGAAATTTGATAGAATTTTCCTCATTTCATCATTAAGTGCCCACTGGTGGTCTCTTCTTTTGAAGAGACAACAGGACCCACTGAAAGGCTATTTTTCCATGAGGGTAACTTCTGGTTACAGCTATGGTGGGTGTCTACTGAACCAAGAGTTCAGTGTCAAAGCCGACATCTAAAATGACCTTTAGGCTGTTTACTCAAAGCAGTAACAGACTCGCCCCCGACTTCCTGATAAGGCCATCACTTATCAAGAAATAAGAAGAGCAAGTGGCTAGATATGGAAATCATTGTGGGAGTGCCTAATTGAAAACATACAGCATCATACAGAAGTAATGCTATACACCAGTAACCTTTGCCTCTTCTGTGGAATATGTATGTAGAAACCAGGAGAATTACCAGGTATTGGAAAAAAGTTCATTCCAACATAAATAGAAAACCTTTTCTTGGAGAGACAGGGGTGTATAGTTTAACTCAAGTGTCTCCTCATGCTCCATGATTCTGTTTCCTAGATATGTAGTAAAGCATCAGAAATCAACAATTTTCATCTCACTTAAATGAAACTTTTTAGAAGACAAATTTGAAGTAAGCCAAGAGATTAAGTAGACACTAAAAATTCAGTAAGCTCTTGATTTAATAGCTAGATATGTGGAAAGCTAAGTACCAAATAGAAGCCAATGAGTTGGTTTCCACTCTAATTTAGAAAATCAAGTTCTTTCTTACAAGAACGTTTCTGCATAATCGTAAGACAAAAATATACTTCAATACATGCTTTAGAAAGTATTGGTATTTTAATGGATTTACTTCATTAAGCTATATCGTAGCATTTCACCATCTCAAACTAAGCTTTGTTTTAGCTAATGTTCACCTGATTTAGTTGTTTTGGTTTTCTTTTTCTTTTAATTAAGTTTTATTATTTAATTTATATTAATTTTTATTTGGGGTCAGAATAGCAGCACCATCTAATCCCACTTTTGTATTTGCTAGAGAATCTTTCAACTGGCTAGCATGAGGGTTTTCATCCTGGAAGGTTTTAGTAAGATCCCTCTCCACTTGGTATATACGTCACATAAGTACTGAAACTGAAAGTTTCAGATGCGATACAACACCTAGTAATAAACTTTCAACTTTTTTTTTTTTTTTAAGGGGAAAGAAATACCATCTTTTGGCAGTGTTTCCTCTCAAACCTCAGAGACTTGCTGATCTGCTGTGGAGATCTGTGCTGTGGTTGCAAAGTATCAAAACAGAACTAAGGATTTTTATATCTACTCTTCCCACCCAGCACTCACAGCTCCTTCCCCCTTCCCTGTCTGTCGGCTAGTTTCTGAAGGCGTTGAGGAGATAGGAAGGGAAGGGACACAGAACTGACCATTGGACAGATAAATTGAGAATAGAGCCAACAACTGAACCTCATTTCGTTAGGAATACAGCCTGAAAATACCTTGGTAATTAGAATGGATTGTGAATATTGCTGGTTTTTTGAGGGGTGGGGGAGGAAAGCAAGGTAGAAGCAACTGATTTCCATGTCAGATTAAGGAATTTGCGAGTGTTCAGGGCAAATGGTCCATTCTCTTCCTTAAACTCTGAGCTTTTTTTAATGAGAATGATGGTTTTCTTTTTTCTTATGCTGCTGAGATACATCATGGGAACATGTGACAATGATGCATGTTGGACATGGAGCCCGGTTGCAGCTAATGGGCCATGAAAGATAATATCCAAACCAGAACTCCAGTTAAGTCACTGGGATGTTCAATTTCTTATCAAATTTTGGAGTTTTCTTTGCAATTTTCTATGCAAAGCAGGCACTTGGAGTGGAAAAGGTCATTTTGATAAAAATCCAAGTTTTCACTAAAATCAGTTCTCTTCAGCACCCTGTCCCAAAATCTGTTATGTTCACAGTGTTCCAGAACAGCCTTGCCATCTGTCAGAAGCATTTTTAGGTAACAAATTATTCAACCTAACTGTGCCCTGTCTTCACCACACCAGTTGTGTTGTATTTGAACTTCCTTGGGATAGATAAGCCTGAGGCTTACCAAAGCCAGCAGGAATCTCCAGACACTGAAGGGGAACCTCTAGAGCCAGGAAAAAGAAATGTCCTAAGGATATGAGTGTTTCTGAAGCACCAGCCATCTCCTGAGTAGGGATGTTTTTACCTACTACTGCAGAAAGCGTGTTCCAGCATGGAGGTAGTGCTGTTCCAGAAAGGAGCTCTCCCTTTAAAATGGATCCTCTTTTGCATATTTTGTATTCTGGTAGGAGGTGGGAGGTCACACTCAGACTCTTCCTGACAAGATCCAAATTCATATTATCCACCCCCAGTTACTGCCTAAAACATATGAACAGTTCTAAGATAAAGGATTTTTCTCTTTCAGCTCTGTGACCTGATCTCTAGGCTGAGGATTCAACCCTCTTAGGATCAAAGCCTGAATTTTTGTATAGAGGGGAGTCCCCCTATCCAAAACCCTGTGGTTAAGGCATTTCTTGAGGAGGTGAGAGACAAGGGTTTGAATTGATGAGTACATATCTCATGCTTCTTTTCAAGAGCATGCTAATTACTAGACTGTGATATGAGAAGCAGACAGTGTTGCCACTATGGAATTGGTTACTCGGCCTGGGTTTCAAAAGCGAATGGCCCCAGCAGTGCTGGGTCAGTGTGCTTGCGGCTGTGCTGCCTCCAGTGTGGGCTCTCTGGGCTTGCCTCTCAGGCTGGAAATGAGTTCTGTCAGCTGTCCGAGGCTGGGGAATATCTGAGGCAGCGGGGTGATGTGGGAAGCAGATAGAGGGCACAGATGGCTCTTGTGGGGGGCCGAGGAGAAGCCTTCTCTAGCCACAGTTAGGGAATTCACTTTCTCCAAATGCTGAGTTGTACATACAAGATGTCACTGTGAGAGCTGTTGAATATTTTGTCATGAGACCACTAGTGAACTTGATAGCCACCACATTCACCCGTTGGTGGAACAGATTTACCCATCATTTCTGAATTTGAGTTTAAGTGAATGGGACTTTACTTGTGGTTAAAGTTTGGGGAGGGGGGAGGTGTTCGGTGTTTTAGGGGGGGGTTTGTTTGTGGATTTGTGTTTTTTGGTTTTTTTGTTTGCTTGTTTTGTTGTTGTTGTTGGGGTTTTTTGTTGTTTTGGTTTTTGGTTTTTTTTTTGGTTGGTTGGGGTTTTTTTAGTACACATCAGTCTCTTGCTGGACTGGAACTTTTAACAGTGTTATTTTGTCTCCTCAAGTCTCTTTCAAGATAAGGTTTTCTTGTATTCTGAAATGATGTGGCAGAAGGGAAAAAATAATCTTGTGACTCATTAGGAAATAAACAGAGGCATAATTGCCATCTGTGTGGCAGTCCATTTAATCTTTTCTCTCCCCAGTCATGGAAAAAAGTTCATTAGAAAAAAAAGTTGAGGTCTGGTTTTGTGATACTTTTGAGAGAAGCTAGCATAAAAAAAAATACAGAAAAGAAAGGGAAAAAAAAAAAAGCCCCAATACGGACTCTATACATTATCTTGGACAAAATGGATTAAATTTCTGACACCCTACTCATCAAATTTTGACCTTGATTTGACCCCATTGGCTTTTTACTGGTTGATGTTCTCAAACGATTTGGTGCCACTTTTCCTTAGTAGTGCAGTTAATTTTGAGTGTTAGATAGAGATCAATAGTCATTGCTTGAAATTGGCACTTTTGGACGAAAAATATGTTGTGTGGCAGTAACATAGATTTGATAGTAGTTCAGTTAAGAAAATGGTGTACTCTTTCATTATTGTTTTCAATGACAGTATCCAGAGTGTTACTTCATTCTCCTAGCAAGCTTCTGACAGTCTCTTGTAATATCGTATCTATCAAAAAGAGTTTTCATTCTTCTCCTTTTCATGCTTGACTTCTGGAGTGGAACTTTATTTAAAAGGTCCCTGAAATTAGAAAGAATGACCATGGCATTTCTGCTATCAAACTGCTCAGTAAGAATAAACCCCCTTACTTCTAGACTTGTGTCTGGCCTCCTGCTTGCCCACATTGAAATCTCACTGTGCTGGCTGTATGGGGGAAGCTTGACTGTCAGGAGGAAGTAACTGGCCTGTTGGATAAGACTTAATTTTCTCACAGGTAGATGGGTTTTGCATACTGCCTTCCCTACCTTTGTCTGTGTTACAGTAGCCTGTGCCTTGCTTTCAGCCCCGCGTTGCTGCAGTGTGAGGTGGGCCTCCATTCAAGGGGTGCTTATTGCTCAACTGCAGCTTGGAGTATCTGCCTCTGGAGTATAGAGCTGCTCTGGAGTGCTGAGTTGGGGCTCAGGCAGTCTCTAGGGCACAGGATTTGCCAGGACTGCTCCTTTCTGTGGGGTCGCACTCTGGAACACTTGGTACTGTGGAGGTGTAATGAAGCTCTTCTTCAGACTTCCATCAATGAAGGTACTGAACATTTCGGGGTGTTTTCAGCATGCCACTCAAATCTGGCCTCTGGTGCAGGTGTGTCCTTCCTCCATTATAACTTTGGATATCCTGACTAGTGTAATCCAAATTTGACAGGTGGTTGAAAATATCTTTTTTACTAAATTCAATTGAATTATATATGTGGAGGAGGGGAAGAAAACACAGATGGGCCAAGGAGAGGCTCTAGAGAGAGGCATTTGGGAGAGAGATGTCATGACAGTCTCAGGTGCAGGGAGATGTCAGCCATGGCTTGTGCCTTCTTCATACCAAGGAAGAGTCCAATCTTTGGACACAGATGAATAAGGAACCTGGCTGCAGCATTCTTCTGCTCTTGGAATTATTTGATTAATTTTGACATATTTCGTAGGAAAATTGTGAGCATCTCTGTTTCAACAACTACTTGAAAAGCATTCCCATAAGTCCCCCCAAATCTTGATGAAGTAATTTGTCAGGTGCCTTCTGAAGAGCTTTTTTAAATGCCAAGCGCTTACAATTTCAGATCAGCAAAGTCCTTATTTTCTTCTGGGCTGCTTATTTGAGTAAGTGCTGAAGCAGTTTTACTCAAATAATTTTTACTACTGTCGTGATACCTAACCTTGTTGGGGAAGAGAATGCATAATACGCAGAGCAGTAGTTTGGATTTTATGCAGAATCTTTGGGTGGTGTAAATAATTGATAATCCAAGAAAATCAACAGGTCACTGTCCATTTACAGTCACTGAAGATCTGCTCCATGCTACAAGCACGTTTGGATCAAAAGAGCATAGCGAGACTTCCAAAAGGCAGGATTGTCTTATTTTGTTAAGAAACCTGTGGTGTGTCATTCTCAGACTTTCCTAGCCAGCATTCAGAAGTTACACAGAGTCTGAATGCAAATACAGGCTGCAGGGAAAATGGGAGGGCAACCAGGGCCTGTTTCCAAAGGATTCCTGCACATGGAGTAGGCACCTCAATAGAGATGGCTCTACATAGAAGCAGTTGTGGTAGGTGCACCATGATGCTTTCATGAAGAAGTGGGGACTTCTGTCTCAGGGACAGGCATGTGAGAGTGGTTATATTTTCCTTTCTGTTTTCTTTAGAATTCAGTCTCTGGAAAGTGTGCAGATAAAATGTGGACAAAATATTTCTCCATGACCTGTTTAGCAGAGGAGGAATGGCAGTGATGGATAAAGACTGCTGAGAAGGGATATTGTAGGTACCCATGACTCATGCTCTTTACCTGACAGCACCTCTGGGGCCTGTGAAAATGACATGGAGTTAGACCTTGTACTAAGCTGCTTCACACTTTTATTCTCTGACCCAAGTCTGGAAATGCTTTGTGTACTGCCTTCCTGACATTTATCACATCCTGAAGGCAATTGCATCGTAGGCCTGTGTTCTTCAACCCATAAGCCCCAGCCTGCTGTCAGGAGGGTTTGGAGATGTACCAAAGCAAGACTCTCCTCTTGTGTGACTTGAGTTTAATTGCAGCTGTTTGAGGAGATTTTCCCTGATGAGCATATAGCAAGTGTGCCAAGATACCGACTTCTCAGATATGTAGCTGGGATTCAAACATCATCTTGTTTGAAACATCATCTGTAGATAGAAGCCCATGGGTGCACATCTACATGAGGGCTGAAAACTTAAATTCCTTTCAAGGTTGTGTCTTTGTGACAGTCTCCATCTGTAATCAGTAAGCTCACGATAAATCACAAATTCCTCTCCTGGAGACCAAGCATCAGTGGTGCTGAGCAATTCCCATTAGCTTCAATAGCCACTGTAGGTGCTGAGCATTCTCGTTACATCTGCTCAGCTCCCAGGGGGCAACACTGTCCAATTGCCTTTGGGAGTATGTGCTGTTCTCATTGGCTGGGATTTATTACTGATAGAATAAAGTTACCACACTGCTTTAAATCCCATGTAAAACTAGTAATAAAGATTTAGTGAAAACAAACCTTTAATAAAACTTTGTCTTTACTACAGTTTTCATCATCCTCTGAAAGATTTTAGGTAGGCCAGCTTCTCACATATCTTCTATGACTCATCTGCAACCCTGAGCAGCTGTCTTCCTTCCCAAGTTCACTTTTAAACCTAAAAGAAGGCTCAGCCTTGCCTTCCAACAGCCATTGAGTGTGTTTTGAAAAGCACTGCCACTGTAGCTGCTCCTGCTCCTCTTGTACTTTTCCTGACTGATACATTTCGGTGCCCAAGTGCATTACTTGTGAGATTTTCTAGAGAAGCTCCAAAGCTGTGCCAGTGCATTTTTCTAGTCTGTAGCATCAGCTATTCAGACACGTGTGTAACAACTTGATTGACTATACTTTTAGGTAATGCCATTGATTACTAAAGCAACACATGCACTTAGTGGCAAGACATGCTTAAAAATGTCTTGCTCAGTCGGTAGTGAAGCCCTTAATCTGCTCTGCATCCTGCAGTTCACCAGGAAGGCTGGATGCTCTGTGGGAGCAGAAGCAAACTCCAGAGCACTGAAGAGGTGAATTGAAGAGTAATCACTGGAAGACTTCACATACGAGATTTGATCACCTTGCTGAATTCTGGGGATTCTTCAGTGATGGGATCTGTGAGAAATCCCTGGCATGTTGCTAGTTACATAAAATTGATATTAATAGCAAATTGTTTTTAGAAGGGAAGCTGGCATATTGTAAAAATATCAAATGATAATGCTATGGTAGTTGATATACAGAATGTGCTTTTGCAGCCTGGATTGTTACATGCTTCTAGGTTTGCTAGAAATTTTAGGTACACGCTTACTACAACTTTTAATGTAGGCAAAATACCCAGCAATATTTAAGGCAATTATTTGGAACAGGAATTGCAAAGTCAAAATAAATGGCTTATTTGCTTTATTACCAGGGACTACAGATGTGCTGCAATTGGGCTGGTTTGTTAGAGCCAGATGTAAAAATGCTGCCTTCAAATAACTCCATCCCTTGCACACTGTCTTACCATGATATCTTCTGTGTATACCTGTGTTGTTGTGGCATGGTTGCACTCTTTGCTTGACTGTACAGAAGGGAGTTCCTGAGTTTAAGGATCTGGAAAGAAGCATTTTTGTGGGCACCCAGCTGGTATGTGGGGCGTGAGTAAACACAGCTATGCAGCTTTGTAGATGGAGAGCAGTATTCTGGGAAGCTCAATGGTGCTTGTGCTGTTTTGGCTCAACTGTTGTGGTCTATGGCTGAGTTTGTCTGAATTGTGGTTGTAGCCATGTTGAACAATGGATTGCAGTAACATCCTGGGGCTGATTGTAGCAATGGGGTAAAATAATGGATTGTGATAAGTGAAGGAAATACTGGACTTTGGTGCTTTTAGGAGTAATAAAATGTCTGCTCTGCAATATGTTTAGCAATACATACAGAAACAAGTAATCTGTGGGATTTCTTAGGGGTTTTCCAAGCTTTTATTAGGTTGTTAAAGGTAAAATCTTGGCCATCTTGAATACAGTGGAAAACTGCCTTTGCCTCTTTTGGATCAGGATTCCTCCCTTATGTCTGTGCCTATTGTACTTGGTAAATCACCAAAACCCCATCACAGCTAACCTAGGAAAGCAGAGAGCATCTGAGCTGTACTTCCAAAATTCAGTGCGGTGTCCCCAGGCAGTGCTCAGGGGCAGATGTTGTACCTGGGCACTCTCATTGCTTGTGTCCATGCTGTGAGGGTCTTCTGAGCAAAGAGCTGGGAAGAGCCATCAGGAAACATAGCTGCTTGAAAACAAGGCTCAGAGATGGCAAGGGACTGATTGCAAACCAGGGGCACAGATGGGAAGAGACCCTCTTGGCCTGACCGCCTCTGATCACGGAGCAGTCTGTGTGTGCAAGGAATTTAGATAGGATCACAACTAGAGTAAAGTTACATTGCATTAAATACATTCCAGAAAGAAGCAACTTCTGCTCCAGAATCCTGACAAACAAACAAACCATCCATAAAAAAACTCTCAATTGCCCAGAAGTCTTGCTTATAACGGGCATTAATGCATGGATATTCTCCAAATGTAAGTGACAAATATTTGGAGCTGGAGTGTGTGAAATGGTGCCATACCTCATTTCTGAGCAATGTAAACCTGGACCAGTTTGGCCATGGGCACCTCTCCTCTTGTGCCTTAATTCTAAGTAGATAGATGATAGTGACTACGTACTTTAAATGCTGCTTTTCCTCTTTTGACCTCAGAACACTTTAAAAAAGTGGGATATTGCTTCAGGTCAATTTTGGGCTGAGAATTTCTATACCAAGTTTTAACTTAAAGAGCAGTTACAAAGCCCAGTTTATAAATCTCTCAGAGATCTTAGAACAGTACTACTGATCTCCAAATGATAGCCTCTTGGATATTATTGCTGAAACTTTCTGGAAGTAGTCCAAACCAGGAGGGAACAATTAATCCTCGGAGTAACCCCATTTACTCTAGCAGTTTGGCCCTGAGGGAGTAGGAGCACTTGATGTCTGACAGCATCCCCAAATGTCAGTATTTCTCCACTTGTTCATTTGCCTGCTTGCTGTGGTAGATTTCATGCCGTTATAAGCTGTTTATGTACAGCCTGATCAAAGTACTTAATGACAGGGTTAATTTCTACGTATAATGAGGAAGTCAAGATAGGAGACAGGTACTGTGTAATCGAATTTTTCATTTTGGAATTTGTTTCTCTTCATGTAGGGCTTAGCTTTGATTTTTATTACCATTAATGTCTGCATTTACTATTCTTTCTAGTTTCTCAGATGAGCTAAACCTACTGCAGAAATAGTGGAGGCACTGAATTGTTCCAACAGTTTCCATGAAAGTATGAGGATAAAGTAAACAGAGTCTGTAACTTCTCTGCAACAAGACCTCAAAGTGCAGTGTGGTTTGGGGGACCAATAAAATTGCACTTCTTGAACAGTCTACTGAGACATCTGATCCTCTTTTTCTGGCTCAATAGGTATAGGCACAGACATGGATGCTTAGATATCTCTGTAAGCAGCCAGAGAGACAAAGACTATGTTAAAATCGTATTGTCTATGAAGTCTGTGTCTTCAGCAAGACTTTGCAGACATAAATTAATCCCAAGACATCCATTTGAAAGAGCTGATATTGAAAAGGGATGGTTCTCCTGTTTCAAAAGATGAAAATGGAGCATTAGATCTGCATTTGCTCTGCTTATTTTGGTTTTCATTTCTAGATGCACTGAGTGCTGTAAATATTTCTGGACATTCAGAAATCCAGGGGTACAGAAGTAATGGAGGCCTTACAAAACAAGTTTCTCTGAGGTAGCCAACTTCAGGAATCAAGCTGGAAGTGTGGGTGAAATTAAATCTGGGCGTATCCACACTACCCTGCATATACTGCTTTTCTCTTTTTCTAGCACTCTGTATATTTCAGAAAAACAGGGATTTAAAAGTTCATGCTAAATTCTGTGGACCACTGTTATACTAGTTTCCTTATGGCTGAGGTAGAAATCCTTCTTTGTGAGGAAAGTGTGCACCTCTATAGCACCGCTGTGCAAGCTGTAGTTTGCAAAGGTGGTGGGAGTCTTTGCTCATGATAATTTGGGCTCAGTCATGCACCTCTTTTCCTCTTTTACATGCAAATAGTGACTATGTCAGTCTCTGGGATGCCTGCTTGTTCCTTTAACAGAGAGATTCCAGTTCATACCTGCAACCAATGCATTTGTGCGTGGGCAGAGGTATAGCGCAGTGGTACAGTTGCTGACAAGGAAAGAGCTGTGATGGAGGTTGGAACAAGTTAGTGAAATAGAGAAGTCTTGAAAGAAGACACTGAGTTTTCTGGTATGTTTTCATTTATTTTTAAAAAACCAAAAACGGTATGGAAGTGGAGCAGAGCAGAGATCTATGCAAAATGATAATCCATAGTCCTTCCCCTATAGAAAACGATCTCTTGACTGCCAGAGAGATCCATTTCTTTCTTCTGACCCCAAGGGTTCTGGCAGCAGCCCTGAGGCTGGAAAAAATCAGCCACCAGCCTGTGTAGCTGGGATGGCTGTGGGCTGAGTGCAGGTGCTTGGATTCCTCATCATGATGCCCCACTACTGAGGGAGCTGGGCTGATGAGCTGTTCCGGTGGGATCTGCTGCAGGCATCATGCTCCAGAGGGTCCCTGCCAAGCCACTGACTGTCCTGTGCTCTGCTCTCCCAGGGTTTTACATGGTGGAGTGCAGCACAGCTGCCCTGCTGTGAAGGCAAGGAAGTTCATGGTACTTGCTTGGACCAACAGGCAAATTGAGTACGAAGCATATTAGTATGATGTTATTTCCTCCTCTGTCTTCAGCCTTCTCCTCTGCTTTATGGTTATGGCTACCTGGACCTAGTCACCACCTTCCTTTTCTTCTCCGGCTCTTGTCACAGAAGTCAATGCAAAATTAATCAAGTGAAATAATTTCTGTGACATCACTTCTGATGCCGTTGAACTTACTGAAGAAAGTCGGTATTAGTACCCTGCAGGCCATGGAATGTAACTGTTGTACAAGGACCTGTTTAAAAGGGTGTTTGATTTAAGGTGCAAGGATTTCCAGAAGTTTGGAGTATAAAGTTTTCTAAGAAGGTCAGCTCAAAGAAATATGATATTCCTGTGAAGTTCTCAGTTAAATCTGTAGGCAGCTTGTCACAAGGGTTTCCAGAAGGTGACAGCTCACCTTTTGAAAAGCCCTGGCCTGTGTTTGTTTTGTCCCACAAAAGACTGCCCTGATGTCAGCGCCACAGCAGGACTCAGTGTATAGCCAGGATTCAGCTTGTATTTGCTTCTGTGGGTGTCCATGGACATCCCTGGGGGCTGTAACATGATAACTGTGAAATATCTGTGCCTCTGACCTGCTTTATAATCTACTTGATCATATCCCCTCTGTATGTGTGCAGGTGGTAGAGGTGGGGTCAGGGATAGAAACACGTGTACATGCTTTAGTCATAGTAATGGCATTAAAGTGATGCCACGTTTATGTCAGGAAGGCCTTTAAACCCCTCTCTAGCTGCTTCACTGATCCGTGGGGAAACAAGGCTATGACCTGTAGAGTTTCCACTGACTTCAGGTTTGACAATGCTACGTTAAGTGGGTAATATGTTGTGACACAATAGGATAAAATTCTGGCCCTAGTAATGACCCTGGATTTTGGTTTTGATTTTGGAAGTATTTTAGGATTTCAGCTGTAGCAATTAGTGGCAAATTCCATGATGAAATAATCTAGTTATTTCCTGTCAAACACACTCTTCAGCAATATGGCTATTCCAGTAAAATGCTTTTCAAATGGAGCATCTTGAGCTATTGACCCCACAAAGTAATACATGCGTACAATAGAATTACTTCCTGTCTATTTAAAACTCGTGTGTAACAATGTGGGTGGGTCTGGTTATGCTGTTCTCCACCATAATAACAATTTATCCAAAGCAATTTGTTGCCTGGTCTAAATTTTGCAAAAACGCCTGGTCTCTAAAACCTTTTGAGAAAGGGTGATATTTGCACCTGACATGTCTACAAGTAACTTAGATCAAGTTATTGATCGGTCCTGTGTATGTTGCTTTCCAGTGGGAGGATGAGATGGAGAGGCCAATCCATTACTACAGCCATCTGCCACTGGAAAGCAGTAACACTAATGATACAGGTTTTCAATAGCTGATTTATATTATCCTGCAGTCAACAAGAACTCGTGATTTTGTCACTGTACTGTTTAAAGGAACACTCCCAAATGCTGGCAGGCCTCAAATCTGACCCATTTTAACACAACTGCTGTGTTATGAGCTGAAGAAAACTGAACAAAACCGCACCAGTCCTCGAGAGTATGGTCTGGACGAGCTCTTTGCTCACTGAGTGATGGATCCTGTGAGCCCCCAGTTCATATGAGACTCATTCTAGGGAGTGATTCCTGTTAAGATTTGCTTTATTTCCACCAGCTGCTCCCTGGCATTGAGCTACCAAGCAGGGAGGATGGAGTTACAGTTTTTCTCTGGGCAAATACTGCACTTAGAATCTCAGTGACCGACTGCTAGTTTGGTGGTGATTAATGAGAAATGTGTGTCAGTGGCTATAAATGAGAGGCTGGTTCCCCTCTTCTTCCTTCTAGTGATAGGAATGCTTTGGGCAGCACAGAGGAAGGGTATGCAGAATCCAGCATGGAGCAGAGCTCCTGAGGGAGAGAGCAGCAGCAGCGAGGAGCTGAGTTTGCTGGAAAAGGTTTTGATGAGCCATACAAGAGCTGGCCTGGGCAGTCAGTGGGCAGAGCCCCATCCTCTCTTTGGGTCGTGTTTGAACATGGCAACAGTCACATCAGCTGAGTGAGGCTGGGGTCTTGTTTTGGGAATTCCTAGCAACACAGGCATGAGGGAAAGGCTGTGTGCAGAGCAGCCGGGCACTGAGACAGGAGTGGAGATGTCGTGTGGAGCTCTGCATGCTCAGATGGGCTGACCTGCAAAGACAAGCACTGAGTTTTTGGACTTGTACATACCCTGTTTTCACACAAACATTTCATGTAGATTTGTAAAATGCAATAGCTGCCAAGCATATTTTACACAGTCACAGTCTAGTGACTGAAGGATCCACTAATTAAGAAGCCTCTCATTAGGTTTTTAAATGATAAACTGTAATGGCTCTAGTGCAGCTGTTGTAAAATATAGAGTAAATTATATCCAGTTGAAAGAGGCCTTAATTGTGTAATTATATAACATACTCTAAAGACTTTGAAAGATAAAAGAATTTTTAGTATCTGTAATTTAAAAAACAAGGGAGTAACAATAGAGTTCTTAAATCAATGAAAGCAAGGAAATTCAAAGTTAATCTGAAAAACTGTGCTGATACTTTCTTTTATTCTCATGTTATTCTAATTTTTGGAGGGTTGTTTTTGTTCTTTTTTGTTTTCATGATGGATGAGATGAAGTATTGTCAACCAGGAGTTTATGTCCCCAGCTTTTGTTTTTCTTGCTTTTATAGGTCCATGTACAGCATTGATGATATTCAGCAAACTTTCTGTGGCTTCATTTTTGCAGAAGTCCCTAGCAAGAACACTCTTATAAGCCAGCTTGTCTCCTTGCATTCTGATTTACAGAATGTTTGGTTGTTACACGTGCTTTTTTGAAGTCAACAGGACCTCAAAAGTTGGTCACATTTGACCCTTGGAGAGCATGTTTAGGCCAAATCTAGCCTCCATGTTGTTGGTGCAGTGTTGGCAGCCATTCTCTACCCTGGGCTTACCAAGTGGAGAAAAGGGTTGGATGTATCTGGGACAATTCAGCTAAGTGGAAGTTGCACTCTGAGCTTTTTTTTTACAAGGCTTAGTCCTGCTGCACTGAAACTGAGGAGAGTTTAGCCCTTGCCGACACTGGGGCTGGGCCATACTCCAGTCTGCCTAGCCTTTAGACACCAGCACTCTTCCCCTTGCCCCAGCTCTGCCTGACAGTGCCTCTTTGGGAACCTCACCAACTCTGTCTCCAAACCTGCATCTGCTCTCAGCCTCCCTTGCTTGCCCAGCCCTGTCTGCTGCCCTTCCTTGCCCCCTCCAATCACAACTGACACTGATGTGCTGCCGTGAGCAAATGCCTCCATAGAGAAAAGGAAAGATGTCTCTGATGTCAGCCTGGTGGCTCTGCATATCTGTTGCTTTTTATTTCTTCGATTACTGCTCCTTAGGACAAGGGCTGTTCTTTTTGTGTCTGTGAGCTGCTGCCACATAGAAGATACAGACAGTAGGCTGTGATGTGGAGAGAGCTCAGTTCCTACAGCTGTTCTTAGGGGCTGGCCTTCACAGCTGTAGGACCAAGCACCCCATGACAGCCAAATGAGTAGTGCTTTTTTTGCTTATTCCAGCCACATTCAAGTATTTTTATCTGGGAATGTCACAGTGAGGGAAATAAGGAATACAGTTCTTATATTTAATTTTTATGGCTGATTAATTAGCCCAAAGAGTATTAAATTGTGCTAATGTAGTTTGCCTCTTTGATGCTGTCTTTTGACTTCAATGGAACTAAATACATGCTTAAAGTTAACTACATGCCTAAGTGCTGTGGTGAATCGGGGCCTAGGGCATTAGGGCATTAATTAGAACTTGGCTCAGATTTACTTTTAAGGCTTTTCCCCCTCTTTTTTTTTTCCCTTTTTTTTTACTCCTCAGCGCTCAGCAGTTTAATTGGTATGCAGATGTTCCCCTTTATTGCTGGCAGAGACCTCTGTCACTGTTCTGAAGGTACTCAGACTTCAAGGCTGGTAGAGTAGGCAGGAAGAAACCCCCCCTGAGGGCTTTCAAGCTTTGTGGGAAATAATGATGTATGAGACAGGGATTCCTTTGGAACCTGAAGGGAACATGACAGACAGAATAATATGGGAGGAAAACATTGTCTTCACAATTGAGACTGATGGTCTCATCTTGTCTCCTTGTTATTGTTACCAACCAAGACTGAGATGAGCTTTCTTATGAAGAACTTCATTTTGTGGCAGGTTCTGTATGTTGGACACACTGCGCTCAGTGGTAGCTTTCCATCCAAAGTACAGATATTGACAGGCTCTGAGGAACCCTTTGAGGTGGTGGTTTAGCTTAAAACCTAAAATTCCTTACAGCATTGAGATGCATTTTGTCAGGAATGACAGTTGCAATTTGATAATCTTTTACCACTTTGCCTCCCTATCTTAAGCCATTAGCTGGAGGGAAGAAACCCAGAGTTGTTGGGCACAGGAGTGCCAGCTTTATGAATCAGATTTCCTCATACTTTATTAATTTCACTTTCCAGTGGTTAGTGATGTTTGCAAGAGACAATTGATTTGTACGGATCTGTGTAGGATGGAGCAAAGCTGGAACTAAAGCAGGAGTGCAAGTTGACAGCAATGCAATACCTCTAATTGACAGACACTAAAGGCATTATTTAAAGCAACATCTCCTCTGATGTTTAGGTTAAAAATGACCCTCAATTTGTCCTCAGATTTCCATGTCCAAAAATAAGTGTTTTAATGTATGCTTATTTCAAATGGATTAGCCAAAATATCAAGTGCTTGTTTTCTGTACTTGTATTTTCAAGTTAGATGATTCAAACTGGTGTTGTGCAAGGTACTGGAAGATGGCTGTTTCTTAGCTCCTTCAGAGTAAAAGCTGTCTTTCAGGGGATGCTTTGCACATGTGAGATTTATGTTAGTATTTTTTTGGCACCCACAGTTTGCATTTCAGCTAATGGGAGGTAGAAGGACTAATACACATGCTGTATGTTGTGGGTGCAAAAATGCAAATAGAAATTACACCCAGTGTGGAAAGGGCTAGGAAAATGTACCTTCTTGGATGTGAGCAGGGCAGGTTAGGAAACATCATATTCCTTTTACAATTGTCTGTTACTCTTTACATTTCTGGAGAACTGGGATCTTGCTGTTAATCTTACAAAAATAGATGCTGTGGTGAAGCCTCAGGCATGAATAAAATTGGATGTTAATCTTAAAGCAGATTTTTACAGCTATGCACTCAGAGCAGTGAATCCAAATGATTTTGGAAACTCTGTGGTTTTTACTTTAGATCAAAATGCTGTGGGGAAAAAGGTCAGTGGCACAGGTACATATTGTAACATTTGGGGCTCCTGAAAGTTGAGCAGATAAGCACAGCAAACGTTAGACATCTCTGACTTGACACAAATAATAGGCAAAGCTGAAAAAAGCCTGCTGACAAGAGGAGTGGGTGTTGGTGGGTGACTTGCTGCAGTTTTAGAGCTGTTAAGTGTAGGTTTTTTAGCATTTTTATTATTTAAAAGTGGAGTGGTAGTTTCTTCACTCCCTCTGAAAAGTTACTAATTTACTCTGAAATACGGGGTAAGCCACAATGATTTAACAGATTTGTAATGTGCTTTAGAGTGATTTAAATAAGACACCCTCCCTCTCTCTAAGCTTCCCACTGTCTCAGCTCTGCCCTCACTCCTTTCTCTGTGTACATCTGCACCAAAATGCAAAACAAGGGCTGCCCCATGTGTGACTTTCATCTATATTCTGTGTCAGCTGGAGTGCCTGGATGGCTGTGACCACTGGTGCTCAGCCAGGTTTGCCTCACTGCCAGAGTTCAGCAAGACAGACACTACCAGACTGAGCTAGCTATGTTTGGGTATTGGGTATAGCAACTTAGACTATGGAGCGGTTCAAAAACTGCTGCTCTGCAGGTTCTGCAGCAGGTGGACAGCCCTTTCTTGGAGGAACCCTGACATACAGAGCCTGCCTTTTGCCTAATGCATGGTAAGTGCCTAGTGGAGCATGGCCAAGAACTGTGATTAAGGTCCCCAGGATGTTCCTGGGATACAGGCAGCATTAATTATTCTGTGGTCCTCTGTGTCTGATTCAGAGAAGGCAGCTGAGTTGTGCTCCCAAGGGGCTGTCCAAGAAGGCAGGCAGCCTGCAGGGATGGAAGGTGCTCAGGGCGTTTTCTTCTGTTGTCAAGCTCAAAGGGTCTCAGCTGTGTCATGTCCACAGCTGTGCTGAGTAGCCATGCCTGTGGCAGGATGCTTCAGCTGCAGGCATTTTGCAGGGATGATATTTAAATCTGTTGGAGCCTCACCAAGAGAGAGTTGGTCCTGCATTTACTCAGAGAGGTCTCTAGTGGTTTGTGGTAAGGAATTGGGACATGGGGCTGAAGCCACAACCTCCAGGACCAAACCACAGAATTTGCACAACTGCTAAGGCTTGTCCGTTTGCCTTCCCTGATGGAGGGGAAAATCTATTTTGTTCCATACAGCAATGATATCTAGCTCAGTTTAATTTTATTAGCTGCTGCTGATTTGTTGCTATTTAGTGCATCCATGGTTTTGTTTAGTATCAATAATAATAAGTAGAAATACTTGAATAGAAAGCTAGGTGGAAGTGCTCGGTTTCTGGAGGACTCCAGGATTTCTTTTGCTCTTCTTTGTTTCCCTGTTCTCGGAGGTGTGAAGAACACTTGTACATTTGTAACTGAAGCTATTCAAGATGCATGGGCCTGAAAGGGCAGTATAAGTTTCTGTTGCTCTCTGGTATAGTAAAGGTCTTGTCTTCTACCAAACATTATGGATGAACGTTTTTTTTTTTTACAAGGAGAGGTGGTAAGTTTGTGTACTCAACTTCTATTTGGAAGAATATTTTGAAGTGAAACCTTTATTTTTCCAGAGGCTTGAGCCAACTGCTTTTGATCTGAGAGCTTACAGAATGGGGAAGTGCAGCTGTATTGGGCTGGGTAGATGTCACCCTCAGTGATTAGTGCATGGATCTCTCCTTGGCCTGAACTGGAGAACGGACAGAGTTTGTTCACTTTCACTTACTGAGAAAAATGAATGCTGTTCTATGTAAGCTATAATTTCTTCCCAAGTAGATGATGACTAAAGAAGGCCTGAACTGAGTATAGATAATCTTATATTTACTTGAAATGAATGTAGATCATAACTCTTATTTTAGCACCAATCTGGAACACTACTGTGAACAGATTTACAATGTCTGCCTCTTCCTTACCTTGTCATTCTGGCATTTATGCACTCACTGCACTGGTAGTGCACATTCTTGCAGTGATACTTGGGAGTTTAATGAAGCCCAAGTGTCTGAAAAGTGAGTAGGTAAAAGGTAGATACTTCGAGATCCAAACCTATTCCTTTTGTATGCTCCGCAATCTTATTTTAGTTCTTATATATGGTTTTATTCTTCTGATACTAAGAGCCAGCACTGATTTCAGTATGTGAGTCATCAGGAGAGTTATTAACTATTTTCTAGTTGCATGTTCCTTTGTTGCAGCATTGAAAATATCTAACTTCAACCATGTGTTTTTATACTAGATACTTATGGGAAGCATTTTCTGTGATTATAGAAGACCAGATTTGATCTGGAAGTCATTGAGAGAAACCAATAACGAACTTCCTTGATGTGATTTTTGGAGTTACATGCTGGAATTGAATTGCATGTTTTTGGGTATTGGACACAAGGACACTTGAAAGCTTAAAGAAGCTTAAATGTAGATGATAATGAAAATATTTTTGGTATTTATAGGTCAGTTGATAATGTCAACATATTAAAGTGATATGAAATATCTCCTTGATTTCATGGACAGTGCCACACTCTATATAGTTTATTGTAATAACATGATCCTTGATATACACTGATAAGTTTAGCCTTATAAAAGTTTTTTAGTAATCCAATTGCCCTGAAATGCCATATCAAAAAGTATGTTTATTACAGAACATATACAGTTACTGTCTGCCAGTGTTATCTCTATGAAAGCAACCTAAGCTAAGAAAGCGCATTTGGAAAAAAGATGCCAAGCAGAAGTGTTTGGTTTTTTTTTTTTTTCCTTTGTTAGACTTTCTGAGAACATTCATTAATAGTTGGAGATGTGGTCTTTCAACTAAATTTCTTTCATCCAGATTACATGCCAATTGCAGGATTCTTCAAGCATAAAGTCATATGACATGAGTATGATATTAGCATTTCTTTTAATAAAAATAAATGCTAATATTTTTGGAATAGGTACCTTGTTTGGTGAATTGCCTTCGTTGTCATTCATCACTGTATAACATCTTTGTAGAATGACAGTAGCTGGAAGGAAGGAAAATACTGGAAAATGTTTCTTGGAGCTGGCGTTGGCAGAGGTCTGCCTTTCTGGAAAAGAAATGCTGGTTTTGGTTCTCTATTTTGCCCTGGCCTTTTTATGCTGTTTTGTACTGGAAGAAGAGAATAAAAGTGAGCACTAGATGAGCTGTGAGTTCCCTTTGGACCAGACTTTGGGTGTCTCTGCTCCCAAAAACACATATTTTGGGGTTACTCTATCCTGAGGGACTTTATTCACAAAATCTCAGAACATATTCTTCCAATAAGATTTCACATAGTTTGATAAATGTTTGGATAAATTTCATACCATCATATCAAAGCAGACAATAGTTCTTTCTTGAGAAACTGAGCTTAAGTGAAAATGTTCATTTATGTTGGTGGAATAATAATTAAGAGTACAGATCCAAATCAGTGATTTGTTATTCTGTTGCAGGAGTAGGCTGAATCAAGCCTCTGTCAAGAACCACTGCTGAAATACTGAATTAACATACCCAAGACCAGCACATCAGGAGTATAGCCTTCTACCAAGAATAGTATGGAGATACCTTGTTCACAGAAGCTCTGGAAACATCATGAGACTTGGACAGACATAGTGCATCCTCAGAAGGCAGAGATGTTGCTGCTTTCTGAGCACTGCACACTCTGTGTTCATGGCTGATGGAAATAATGCCCAGTTTTGGGGGAGCTTGGTGGTATGGGAGACAGTCACAGCAGCTCTAATAGGGTGGCTTATCACTTTTTTGTGGAGCCAGGTACACCTTCTGTTTTCTTTTGCACCTGCAAATGTGGTATAATATTAATTAGATTGTCATTAGGTTTCATTAGTGAAGCTCCATAAAACCAAAAAAAGGAAATGTTCTATAGTCATGGTAAAACTTGGTATGTCATTTATATGAAGGGGGTGAACAGAGATCAGTAGCCATGAAACACTGCTTTCCCAGAAATGTGAAATATTTAGGTAAAATATCTAGGTAAAATCTAACTGAAATTTGATTATTGTCTGATAAAATGGTGCCTCTTCCCTTCTAAATAGGTTTGATCATCTCCTTAATGCAAGCCCTGCACCTTCACTTGGATTCCTTCCCAGGCAGCTACAGTGGATCTGCTCACCAAGGGAATTTGTCCTACTGGATTCCTTTTATTTTCTGTGCAGTTGAATGAAAAGTGTGTGTCTTTTGAAGAACAGCAACTGAAAGAAATATTGATGACTGCCAGGGCATCTACAGAAAAGGATAAGAAAATTACTCTACTACAACAGTGAAGACAAAGGGGCTTTGTTTACTCTTTCTTGTAGGTTGTATATATTAATAGTAATAAGTAAAGTTTTGTATTTTTTCAGAGGAGTACACAAGGCCTTGAATTGTATTGTTTTAATTGCAACTAACTGAATGAATTAAGTGCCAAATTGCACACAGTGCTTTGATTGTCTAATTCTTTGTATATAAGGCTTTGGGAACAGTTTGTTATTATAAAAGAACTGCACTAACCAGAAATAAGCCAACATGTAATTGCTAGGCTAAGGGGCAGTTTGGGGAAAGCTAATACTTATAAATTAGTTATTAAATAAAAGCACATAATATGAGGATCATCTCTCACTGCCTCCACACTTCATACATTACTCATCTTCCTAAATTTCATGGTTTTGTACTCCGTTAGTACATTGCTGCTTATAACCAGTGCAGGCATCAAAACCACCCACATCCAGGAAAGGAGATGCCTCTGCATTTGTTAGGATGGCAGTTTTGGTTATGGGACTCATCAAAGGTTATGAACCTTCAGTTCAAGGAAAGGAATCTTGACTCAAGTTTTAAAGGTTGTTTTCAGTACCTAAAATACACCTGAGCACCTGGGACTGCTCAGGTAGCTGAAACTCTGGCTGGTGTTTCCACTTGACTATGTACCGTTAGAGATTTACAGTTAGCCAGTACCCTAAATAGAAGACTTAAGAGCAATTTTGGCATTCAATTTGACAGAGTTCTCAAAAAAAACCATTGGTTATATAATTCCCATCAGTTTTAGTAAAAGTCAGGTAACTTCTGGTTCTCTTGTGTGGCTCTCACTGCGCACTGGTACCTTACTACCATAGGAAATAGCCACTTGCAAGACACAGAGAGGAGGTAGATGGTGATCGGACTCATCAAGAAGGTAGAACAGTACTTCATCCTCAGTGTTTTTGGCTATTTCAATTCTCCTGGAGGATGGAGCTGCCATTTGTTCCTTTAGCACAAATTTGAGGTCTTTCTTCTAGGAAAGCAAGGACTATTTCAGAGGACACAGAGGCAGTTCCTTGTGCCATATAACAAGGGGTTGGGTAATGTCTGACCTCAAAAGTGTGATGCATGTCTTACAGCCCAAGAGGCCCTTGGTGATCTGCAGCAGAGGGTCTGTGGATGGGAAGGTGTGCCAGCACCTGGAGAGTCAGCACTGCTAGCCACATCTTTGGACTTGCTGAGCTGCTATATACAATTACATTTGCGCTGTACAAACAAACCCCACTATTAAAACACTTAAACATTGTTTATGCAACTCTAAAATGGTAGAGGCTTAATTTTATGACTTCATCTGCAGGCTTGTTGAAACTTACACATCCATGCTGAAGTGGTGTGAAGATTAAATTGCTAATCCTAGTTACCAGTGTAGACTGTTGCACAGAAGGTGCCTTGAGAGGTGGAACTGGGCAGAGTTCAGCTTTGCACAGCTCTTGCCAAGAGTTATTTGGTATCCCGGTCACTGTTTTTTGAAGTCCAAAAATATTTTCCCCCAAATAACCTATTTTTCTGCAAGAGAACACAGCTGCATTTATGAAAGGTCTTGGCTTTTACAGTAAGTCTGGTTTGAACCGTTTCCTCTCTATGTATGTTGTCTGCATAAGTACCAACAGTCATAATGAAAAACACAGTTTTGTTACAGGAATTTTTAATAGTGGTTTTCAGTAATTTAGAAAACATTGGAGCTACTTCCAACAAATGAAAAACATCAAAACAAAGCAGCTTTGAAAATGTTGATACACTTCGGCAAATAAATCTTTGGTTTTAACCCTGCTCTATTATTCTTTCTGATACTAAAACCAATATAAAGCATTATTGATTTCAGCCAGCTCAACAGAAGATACCATATGGCTTTCACCCTAATCCACCCTGTGCTGGGGGACTAAATCTCAGCTGTGCTCTTGTGCAGCCTTTGGCTGAGTGTTCTGAGACAGCCTCTATTCAGCGCTTGTGTGCAGTGTTAAAGCTGTCTTCACTGCACCTCTTTTTCCAGCACGACCTGGGAAAGTTCCTGGATTGAATTCTCCTCAATCACAAAATTCATATGGGAGGCACTCAAAATGTAAGGCCTTTCAAACCCTTGTGAGTTCACAGCATTTAAAGAGAAGAGCACAGTATTGCCAAGAAATGTGTCTTGTTGAGGCCCACAATTAACTTCATCAAAAGAAGGAATCTTATTTTTGCCTGCTGCAGATAGAGGTTGCATCTCAAAGCAACCTAAAGTTAGAGATAGCATCTGGTTCAGATCACGATATGATGAAAGATTCAGGTTAATTAGTATTTATTCTTAGTTGATAGTTATTCCTTTTGGCTTGAGCTAACAAGCAGGAGTTGGAGTCTCACAAAGTTGCGTCTCCTGGGATGAGAGATGAATGAGGGAGACGGTCTCCATGGTGAAAATGTATTTAGGGATGGGAATGTCAGTAAGAAAGACTGGCCATTGCCTTGGGTTCTGATAGTCCGAAGGGAGGATGTTCTGAGGGATGACTCAGTGCCAGCAGGGAGGGTTGAATGTAGGCATGGACTGAGGCAGCCCACGGGGCCATGGACTGGGGGAGGTGCCCTGGCTCCCTGCTCCATCCAGTGCCCTCACGTGTCCCTGCCCACACAACCCGTGTCCGCCACCTCTTGCCCTAACTGGGGGTTTTTGGCCACAGGGAGCAGTCAGGGAGCAGCTGTGGAGAAGTTGGCTTCTCAGAGCTCCTCCAAGGCTTTCAATTCTCCTTTCTTGCCACTGTTTCCTGCAGCACCACACGGGCTCTACCAGCAAAAACACCGCAGTGTAAGGGCAGCTGTTCATCTTAGAATTGTTTTTATCCTAAGGTCTCCTAACTGCTTATGCAGCCAGGAGGAGCCCACCAGCTGGAGAGCAGATTTCCATGCTTTTTCAGTTCCCATTTTTATACTTTTTTTTTAAAATCCCTGTTAGTGTTCAGTTGGAGTTGAGACATTTCTAGAAGGATCTCCTGTGTATGCAGGCAGACTTCCTCTTTTCCAGTAACATCATGGACTGTTTTGTTCCCTCAGGCACTCACAGAGAAGATAATTTCTACATTGGTGGGAATTCTCTGACTTCACAGGTTCCAGTGGCCTGGGCAAGGGCAGTCCCATAGTGGGCAGGCACTGGGCCTCCTGCCCCACAGCCACATAGGGCTCCACTTTCCCGCTCTCTAACATGACAGTCTGGGTCCCCCCAGCAGCCGAGGCTGTTGGGGTACAGGGCTGTGGGGTGGCCATTCCTGTCCTGAGGGGCTGAGGCAATGGCAGGAGGGCAGTGAATGTCTCTGGGCTGAGGTGATGGCAGGAGGGCTGTGGGTGTCTCTGGGCTGTCATTGTGGCTTGGAGCATGGTGTAGGTGCAGTTGGGCAGCTTTTGCCTTGTGGACATGGCTGCACGGGCCAGCCAGTACAGATTTGTGACTCCCCTGCACTCTTTTCTCGAAGTGTTTACTTTAAAGTCTCAACAAGACCTAAATTAATTCCCTTAATGTGCTTTTGGCCATCCCCTTCTCCCCAGCCCTGTGGAAGAGCTGGGGAGGTGCTGGCAACTGTACCTGTGTCAGGCAGGCAGTGAGAGGAGGCTGAACTTGCAATCCCCCTCCCCATGCTTCTCTTTGCAGGGGCCTTGCTGTGGGGTTGAACAGAGATAGAATAGCACAAACTGGGGGTTTGGATGAAAGAAGTGGGGGTAAAAGGACTCCCAAAGTTGCATATAAATAAAATAGGTGGTAATTCTGCCTGGGACACACCATGGTAGTCTCTGGAGATTTTCCTGAGCACTTGGAGCACAGTGCTGGGGTTTGCAAACCCCTGGTCTCTCTCTGCTTTGCAGCCTGTGGCAGCTAAATAGGAGCCTCAGTGGACAAAGTTTGTTGCTTTTAGCACAGAAAAATTCTATACTTAAAGCAAAACATGCATAATAAAGGTTAAGAGCACCAATTTCAGTGCTTATGCCATCATAAAGAAACTACTAAAAGAAAGAAAAGCAGGAAAGTAGTTTTGTTCCTCACTTAGTTGTGGAAGCTATATTATGTGCTGCTGTGCTGATGATAAAGGCCTATTACTAGGGCTGAATCCCAATCAGATCAGGTGTGTTCTACATCATTATAGTCTCGAACATCAGCTGTTTCTGTAATGCAACAAACTGTTTGGGATTAGCAGCCCAGTTCTTTGAGAGTTTGCCCAAGTAGAGGCATAGACTTGATTTGGCCACCACTTATTGTCAGCATGGCACACTTACGTGGCTCTTGTGTATGCAAAGGTATGGAGAGATGGCTTGGAGATTATTAAGCTGAGTTAAAACTGGCTCTGTTTCTCCTTTTCTTGCTTTCTTCTCCTGGTCATTAGTTAAATGACTGGAATGTGGGTTAAATAAATACCCACAAACCACCAGTGTCTCTCATTTACTTCCCAGAAAGAAGAGCATCCCTACCCATTACTTCTGTGATGAAAATGGCAAGACAGCTATGAATCTGCAGTAAACTCCAAGCTATGTGGCAGATACAGATAAGCTCAGAAATTAAGTGGTTACTATGAAAAGCACAAAGCTTGGAAGCAATTTATTGCTCGCGTTGTTTGTTCCTCATGTTGACTATTGGAAAGTAAGTTCAGTTTTATGCTGTGCTCAGATATGGCCTTTTCCATAGACTAAGTGCTCTGCAGGTTCACTGGACAGGATGGGCTCTATGTTTTGGAGGTATGAGGAGGCTGGATGAGCAGGTATAGAGTCAGGAAGTTCTGCCACCCTGGAAAGCATTGGAGTTGGGTTACAGTTATGAGATGCTAGACTTGAAAGAAGTTCTCAGATTCCCTTCCCTTCCCCTTTGTTGTTCCAAAGAGATGGTGGTCCTCCTGCAGCCTTTGCAGTGTCTGGCAGCTCTGAGAGACCACAGACTTATTCCAGGCCCGAATATGGACAGGGTTGTTGAGTATTAATGTCCGATTATTATAGCTGGTTTTCAGAGGGAGCCTTTCTTTTAATATGAAATGTATGTTTATATGTTTTTCTGAACTGTTTTCTCAGACTTTGTATAGATTCAGAAAGACTGTATTGAATGTTGATAGGTACATACTAAAGAGGATGTGGTTAAGTTCACATTTTGAAATAGCTTTTCCACCACAGGGATTAGTATCTACTGCCTTCCTTTCAATTGATGACTTCTATTCTTAGTATCAACTTCTGACAGTGTCTCTGGAATATACTTGTAAGTATATTTGCCAGAGTTATATATTGGATAATTACTCTGTTTCTAGCATGTCTGAAATGACCACATACAAAATGTAATTAAAAATTAACATGATACACGAATTGCATGTTCTTATCAGCTTTTAAACATCTTACTAGGAAATACCTTTTTTCAGTTGTATTCTGTCTTTTATTTAAATTACTGTTTAAACTGACATGAGGAAAATAAGCATATGTACTAAAGGGGACTAGCTAAAACTATTCTAAGTTTGTGTTATAATATTATGAAGGATTTTCACACGAGCAGCCATTACAAAACCCAAACAGTCCAATAGCATGGGGAAGCCTGTGGTTTCCAAGTAGCTGGGGTGTGTGGAAAGGAAAAGATTATAGAAGAGGCTTGGGGGAAAAACAGGTTGACTTATTTGTTTGGTGTATTGACTGGTTGACAATTTAGACCATTATATATTTCTCTGTCCTCCTGTGACTGGTCAGGATTCAGCTAAAGATGTTTTGGAAAAGGAGGAAGTTGTCTTAGATTCTCAAACATGATGAGTTTCCACCTGGTGATTATCATATACCTCTCTTTGTAGAGGGCTAAGTCTTTGATTTAGTTTAATCTACAGAAAAATGGAATGTGACTGAAGCAGACACGCTATGACACGTTTCCGAAGGTCCACGAGCTTTCAGCAATGCCCTACAGAAACACAACACAAATGCCAAAGTGTTTCTTGAGATAATGCTTCACCAAAGTAATGTTAATTTCTGAACTTGTATAATTACTGAAAACACTTGGAAAAAATATCTTTTTCCATAGGTTTTCTGCTGATGATTTTGGTTGACTCTACTTTACCATACAAGCATGTTCTTATTACACACTCTGTGTAAATAGAGCGCTCCATAATAATAAAAAAATAGCAGTACACAAGGGGATATCATACTGTCCTTTCCTTCTTCTTTTTGTTTGAGCTTTCTGCTATCTTGGTAGGAGGTCTCCTTTTTATGTGCATTTCTTAATACTTAGGAACTGAACGTAACTTCTGTCTGTTATGGGTTTTGCAGCATTTGGAAGATGACACTTTCCCACTGCACTGAATTCTTTGCTATTCTGCATGAATGATGTACACAGTGTTGGGGTGTAGATATTATTTTTCACCAGAAGTAAGTTCTATTTCATGAGAGTGGAGAGGCATAGAGAAAATTTGCTGACTACTAGTGCAACTTAGGCAGATGTATAACAGGACAGTACAATAAATATATGCTTTGAAATATTTAATTTTCTCCCTATAACCCACTTCTTAACTTTGCTAAAATTCAGCCTGTCAGTGTTGGTACCCTGTCTTGTTGTTAGCCCTTCCAAGTGTGTTTGGTAAACTACTGAGCTGAGTGCATTTAGGAGGGTGGACACAATGCTAGTGTCATTGCAGTCTGTGATAGAATGAAAATTGGTTTTGGAGCAGTATGCTTAGTGTTTCTATGGAGGCCCCTGTGGAATCAGGAGTGGGCAGATGCTCTAGTGGGCACGTAGCCTACATCATGCTTTATGGATGCTCACATGGATGAGGCTATCATAGTGTGGGGGTTACTGCTACAGGCAGCAGTCCCCTCCAGTGCTGTGAGCCCTGCTTTGTTTGGAAAGAGGTAGAAGAAAGGAGATACAGAATCTGCCATCCCCCCACCCCAGGCTTTCCTGTCTTCAAGGAACCATCAGAGAAGCCCATTACTTTCAAGTATTGCCACTACATCACCCTAGAAGAGGTGGGTGTCTTGTTTGAAACACACCACTTTCTCTTTTCAAAGATCTTTCTCCAAGCCTTGTGGACTGTATGCTTCTGTCCTCACCGTGAACTGCAGAAGTACCCTGTGCAATCCCCTCTCCATATTCTTGGGAGAATGACAGACAAGGAATTCCAATAAAGCTGCTCTGGTGCTTAGGTAGTCAGGCTCTATCTGTCCAGGTATATCTGTGAGACCAAAGAGCTAAATGAAACCTCACACTCCTGGGACTCCTATATTTCTCCCTGTTAACTTTTCAGCTTGGTAAACTTACTCTTGGAAGAGCCCTGCTTTTTTGCTTGGGTATTGTTGTGTGCAGAATGAAAAGTTCTAAGTGTTACAATAGTCATTCCACAGACTTTCACTGAGCTATGAATCCCTCTCCCTAAGTCAAGATGCTTCTCCCAATTCTTCTCTCTCTCCTCCAGCACAACAGAACTATTTGGTTCAGTAAATCCCTTGACGGCACTGTCTGTTGTGTGGCCCCTACTGTATCACACCCAAACTGTTCAAGATCTTCCATGAACGTTTTTCATGCTGCTCACAACAGTTAGAGAAAAGTGATACTTAACGGAGAAAACATTAAAGCAACTGAGGCTTATAGAGCACAGTGAAGGAGCACTGCCAGCGCTGTCCTGGCTCACCAGATGGGATGTCCTAGAAGCTGCAGCTGCTTTACCATCTTACCTTAACGCTCTGAACAAGGGTGGAAAGGAAGCAAGAAGAGAGAGACATTTGACAGTGATTGCAACACGTAGCGATAGGCAAATTCCCTCTCCCTATCCTGTGACAAGCATGGTGTAGGTCATAAAGTGCTGCAATCCTTATCGGGGCTTTTTGGGCCGCTTTTAAAAATAATTTCATATTTGCTGTCACGTCTTCCTCCCTCGCTGAACAAGGGCTGACTAATTAGCAGTGGTTCAGTGGCAGATGCTGTTGTGAAAAGGGTTTGATGGTGATTTAACTGGGAATAAAATTGTCTTAAAGGTCCAGGCAGATATTTTCTAACCTCTTTCTGTGATACAGGCTCTGTTGGCTGGTGCAGGAAACCAGCCCACACAGTTGTGAAGGATGAACCCTATTCCATGCAAATGACTGCTCCTCTTCGAAGATGATACTGGTGGCCTTCTAGTTCCATCCTGCACTAGTCCTCACTGGTGTATTAAAAGCTATAATGTTGTTGACTGATCTACCTACTCACATTTTCTGCCGGGAGAAGAAAATGCCAGAGTTGATTTGATGGTAGTTCATTACCTGTGTCACTCCTCCAAACACAGTTAGCAAGCAATCAACATTGGTTGTTTTCTTCTCAGTCTCAAATCACATTAACATTAGTCATGTAAAAAGCTATACTGTTTTGAAATAAATATTTATCAACATATCCTATGTGGTTTATTTTTAGTCTGCTGATATGTTTGACTACTATCTCATATGACCATGACATTTGTAAAGCGGGGAGGGTGTGTCACTGCCCTTTAGGTTGGTATTTTTCTGTTAATTGTTATCAGATCATGATATTCACATATTAAACCCTAAAGTCTAATTTTAACAATGCAGACAGGAATGCTATAACTTGCGTCTTTATGGTTACCTGCTCTTCCAGTTGTTTTTAGTTTGTTTTGCAGAGGAATGATTCAAGTGTGCAAATGTAGAGGATTAGTGCCATTTGAGGTGCCTGAATTTCAGCTATTGCTGTAGAGGAGTAGTGGCCTCCCAAGTACCCTGTGTCACGGTCTCAGCCCAGAAAAGACCTTGTAGATGCCACCCAGAAATGGCTAAATTGTGTTGGGCAACTTGTGAAGCAATGTCCCTCACCCTAGGTTTCTGCCAGCTGTTTCCTGTGGGTGTCACCAGGGAGATACCTTCAGCACCCAGCCATCTGCTGATACCTTGTGAGGAGATCCTCATGCCTCCCACTAAGTAGGCACAGGCTCAATCCTCTCAGCTACTCCCCAGCTACTGCATCACTCGCTGCAAGCTCGGTGATTTGGGCGTCCTACAGAGAATGATGTACATAGCGGGTTTTTTTTCCCTGTGATACTATTTGGGAAAGCTTCCTCACATGTATGAGAAAATACAGTGGTCTTGCCAGCAGAAGTAGGGAAAAGCCTAAAAGTGTTAGGTTAAAACTGCCATGCCTTAATGTGTAAAGAATTTGGCTTTTTATACATTACTGAAGTATACCTATGTAAGTCAGCTGTATCCATTGGTTGGAGGCTCCTAGAGCTATCTGCCAGAAGATCAGTGAGCAGTTTGGAGGCACATGGGCTGTGGGAGGCCACTGTGAGACCCAAGAAAGCAGCCTGGCCTCTTGTTTCTAATGATAAACTGTAGAGAGAGATTTACTGCAGTACTTTCTCATACTGAACTGGTTTCCTCCATAGTAACTTCTGCAGCTGTCACAGGAATGGAAAGAGCTTTGAGACTGGGGGATGTGTCCTCCTCTATCTGAGGTGATGTTTGCGAGTTAGGCTGGAAGATTTCTATCACCAAACAAGAGGCTGAGACCAGTGGGGACATTTGTGCAGTCATCTCATAGCACTGGACATTGTGTGAAATTATATCAAACCTCTCTGAAGGACACAAGTCTGGCAATGCAGCATGGGCATCTCATCTTAGGTACTTCTCACTAGTTGTGCCCTCTCAGGAGAGGGACGAGAGTTGCTTTGGTAGGGTATGTCCTATGTATGGGACCGTTGCCTTCTGCTTGTGCCACTGCTCACAGGTGCTATTGCTGGCACATCTTTCCAGGCTGCAGAGCAGTATAAAACTGTGGGCTGCTCCATGCACAGCCAGGCTGCCCAGGAAACAAGTTTAACTGACCCTGGGTGGTGTTTTCAAAATAAATCAAGGGATCTGTCCCCACTCATCTCTCTTTTCATTCTGCCATAGATTGCCGCGCATCTTCTCAGCTTTTGTGAGCACCCAGATGTGTCATCCAGACTGTGCTATGTCAGAGCAAATGCTTAATGTGCCTTTTCTAGCCTGGCTGATTTTGGCAAAAATCAGCCCATCTGCTGCTGTAGGGAGGTTTAAGTTCCTAAATCCCTTTGACCACTTCAAAAAATCATAAGCTGCAGAAATAGAGAACCTAGTAGGTGCAACTGCCAGTTATGGAGTTGAGAATGAATGAAAAAAAATCAAAGAAACGTCAATGATTGAGACAGTCAATCCCTTTGTTGCCTAGGAGAGGAGGATTTTTGGGATGCCAGAGTTCCTGCTGCATTAAGGATATGCAATGACAGACCAGCAAGGCAAAAGAGAGCCAGAGGGCCTCGTCACTGTGTCATATTGATGGCTTGGTTCAGACCTCAGCTGGGGTGAGTGGGTGGTGTCTATCACCTTTGCCTGACAAATTCCTGGTCACCAAACAGAGTGATTGTAAAAACCTTCAAAATATTTTACAGGGCATGCATTTGCTGATGTTTATTGTCGTTTTCTTAAACAGGAGTGCTTAGCTAGCCTGTGTTATTTCAGGAGGGGGTTCCTACAGTGTTCCAGCCTATGTGAGATCGGGGAGCTGCTTGGAGGCACCTGTGTCAGCAGGGAGATGGGTTCTTGGCACACAGCCCGAATTCTCTTGGTTTATAGGGCATCTTGACTGGCCCTCCTGCAGTTCCAGCAAGGCTGAGAATGGTAGGAAGAGCCACACTACTCCCTGAGGATTGGAGTGTTTAAATTTCATGTCAGTGCCATCCTTCAGCTCTGCTTAGCTAAAGATAAATGCTAATTGCCAAAGCCTTTCTCAATATGAATGGGCATATATCAACTCCTGAAAAATGCACTTGCTGATTTAGTTAAAAAATAAACAAATCAATTCTTGGGCTTTTGAGCATTTAAGCTTCCTTAAGTAAGCAATAGTTTTTCAGAAGAAAAAACTTACTAGGAGGCAATCCAGTGAGTCCCATTAGGAATAGTAGGAGTAGTAGGAGACCCAGATTTACATCTTAGTTTTGCCATCATTTCCCAATATGTTCCTGGAAAAAACAACTAAATAATTTGTTAGACCAGAATAATCTTTCAGTGTATTCACAGTATACCTTTTCGATAAACCCAAAATGATGACAGGTTTGTTAAAGCAGGAATAAAATCCACCTTGCTGATGGGGTGTTGGGGGTTAGGTTTTTCTCTTTCCTTTTGTTTCCTTTAAGGTATAGAATTTTTTCCCATTAAGTTGCTAACAAACTCCAAGTACTGGGTACTTAAGAAAAACAAAGGATTGTGGCTAAGCCTCGGAGGAGAGGGGCTGGAAAAAAAGAGGGCGGGGGCAGGGGCGGGCAGGAGCTGGGCTTCAGAAGGGAACATGGGAGCAGCTGCTCTGCTTTTTGGAGGGAAGAGAGGAGTTTGGCTGCTGCTGCTGGACCTTTCACTTGGAGCTGTTTTTCTTCTGCCGTGAGTGAACCCCTGCTCTGAACTGAGACCTATTTTACCATCTGCTCGGGGGGCCCAGGATCCTGAGCCAGCCTCTCCTTGCCGGGCTAGGAGCCGGGCTGCTGCCCCTGCCCTGCCCCCCCGTGGCTCCATCCGCACTGCTCTGGGTTTCACTGCGCTGCAGCCCCCACTCCCCCTGCCTACCGAGACGTCCTACTGTCCCAGTTTGCTGCTTTCTGACAGTCCTGCTGGGGCACCGGGACCGACAGCTCCAGGGGGTTTGTGAAGCAAAGCCTCCCTCCCAACTGAACCGCCACACCACGCGCTTCTGGAGCTCGCGCCACAGCGCCCCCTGCAGCCGCGGGGGAATCATCGCACCTGCCCCGCTCACCGGGCGCCACCAGCGCCCCCTGCCGGCTGTGACCATCACTGCTAGTAAAGAACTGTTACTCCTACTCCCATATCTTTGCCTGAGACCCCCTTAATGTCAAAATTACAATAATTCAGAGAGAAAGGGTTTACATTTTCCATTCCAAGAAAGGCTCCTGCCTTCCTCAGCAGACACCTGTCCTTCAAACTAGGACATAGGGTAATGTGATAACTAACTAGATAAAATGTTTTTGTAGTGGTTTTGTACCTGTGAAAAGGCTGGTGCTGTGAGTTCACTGGTTGCCTGAAATCACAGAGGTGAAGAGCATGTCTTGAAAAAAGCAATTGCTGAAGTGAGCCTGTAGTGCATCTGCATTGACTGAGTGAAAGGATGATGCTGTCCTCATAAACTTTTATTATCTGTCCTCAGTGAACTGAGAGGGCTGATGGAGAGGTACTGCCTGTTAAACCCTCCTCTATACAGTGAGATTTTGGTTGTTGGAGAGGGGTCCCGCTCTACCAGGATTAACTGAATTCTGGAAGAAAAGAATAGGGAAGGTCCCAAACAGAGGCACTACTTTTCAAATAATCAAACAAAGAAAACACTGAAGTTTTTTGTTCGGTTTGAGGCAGCCATAGCACTTGTTTCATGGAAACCTCTGCAGTTGATCAAGACAGATGATGAGTAAGATTGTGCTCTGTTCATGAAAGCACCTTCTTCCAGAGACCACTGCCTGGTCCTGATCTGCTGCTAATTAGCTTCCACCTTGTGATACTGAGTCATTATATTCTTTGCCCTTTTCCATGGCTTCTTTTGGTGTGGAAACTGAGACAAATATTGCTCTTCTACTGGAAATCATCATCATGTCATCAAATTTATCAGTACCTGCAAGCCCAAACAAAAAGGGAATAGATTTTCTTTTTGGCCAATGATCTCTGACAGGAATGTTTTGAGGTTCAGACATGTTACGTGTTATGGTGGTGTGCCATAGATAGAATCTGGCTAGTTTCTGTAAGGTCAAAAATTCTTTTGTTAAAACAACAAAGCTGTTAATCAGCCTTTAAACCACTGTCAGGAAAAGGTGGAGGGATTCCATACTCAAGGCCTTCAGTGCTTCTCTCAGAAGCAGGTGTCTGTGTTTGTGCTTTCCTGTAGCCTACCATGAGGTGTATTGCCTCCAGTCATGATTTCCCATTTCGTAAGAAGATTGTGCAGGAGGTTGCCCTGCAACTTTCGTACATCCTCTTGTTCCATGCATCACTGGACAGAACACATCCAGCCTGACAGGTCAAGTTCTGTTTTGGTCTGCTTTCGTGGTGGAGGAAGAATGGGCCAAGTTTCCAGGGTCACTAGTATCTTTCCCTGCTATGACTGACTTCCTTGATTTGGCAGGCATTGCTACCACAGGGCTGTTCTTGACAACGTCTTTCTGCTGAACTGTGCTCAACCGGATCTGGTTCAGGCTTGGTACAGTGACTCAAATGGGCTGGAGAGAGACCCTTAGGACTTATGGAAGCAATTAGCTTTAGATGACTGAGTCAGAAGGTTACTTTGTGGGTTGCATAGTAGGTTTCTGTAGCAGATGCACAAGCATCCCATGATGCCTTAGCCTCTGAAGTGGGACAAGAGCTCCTGGCTGTGTTCAGTGATGGGTGGCTGCAAAGCTGTGGTGGGTATGTAGGCAACAAAAGCAAAACTGGGTCATTAAGAACTTTAATTAACAAGTAACACAGATAACAGTTTCTCATGTCCCGTACTGTAGTGCTCCTTCCCCGGTTATCTCTGAATCCTGTGTCTGCTATTTTTCTTTCTTCAGCACTTTGGGGCTAGGTAGCATCTTACCTTTCCAATTGGGCTTGTCAGTTGAAAAATGTAATTTGCCTGGATGGCATGCATGTGCCTTTGTTTTGGTAGCTGGGAATCCCATGATGCATTACCTGTTCAACTCTTGGTGGGGAATCAAAAACACCTAAACATGTGTGGGCAATGCAAGGAGTGTAAGGGTGCTTTTCCTAGAGGACTGGGAGGAGCCTGCTGAGCCCTCTGCACAACAGCAAGTTCCAGCTTTTTTTTTTTTTTTTTTTTTGGTTTTGTTTTTGTTTTGTTTTGTTTTGTTGTTGTTGTTGTTGTTGTTGTATTTCTGTGGGAATTAGGATGGCTGTGCCATTCTGGTAGAAGCAATTCCACCCAGTACATGTAGTGGGCTGATGTAGACTCTGTCTAAAAATGCCACATAAAGGTTGACCACTGTCAGTGACTAATTTGAAGAAAGGATAAGAAGATCATAGTAAAATGATTTCTCTGTGGCACAGCAATTGTAAGAGTTGGAGTAGACCAAACATCCAGTAGCACACCAAAGACTGGTAGCTCTTTCTACTTTCTCCACATCCTTTTCTTAATAAGCATCTGTTGCCATAAAATCAAAGATGCAGGAAGAGAGAAAGAGAAGAAACATCTGCATTTGTGTGAAATGATAAAATAAAGGCAGCTTTTTTCAAACGTGCTTCATGAAATGGTACTATGGTAACACCAAGAGCTATGAAAGGGGCAAATCTTCACCACTAAATATTTGTTTCTTTTGCAGTGAGTCTTAAAAAAACTCAAATTGTCTCTGACCTTACAGAACTTAGTTTATAGTATCAGTAGTTTCCTGCCATGACTCAGTGGCTGGAACAATAATATCTGACTGTCATTCTTTTTTCCTCTCTATTTCTAGATCTCTTTTGAAGCTTCTCAGAGTGGGTGGGGAGAGACGAGTGAAAGATATAGTACTGGTTTTTGCTCTTCCTTTTGCACCTCTCCCCCCCTTTTTTTTTTTTTTTTTTCCTCCTAAACAACCTTCTCTTACATTTTCTCTTCCTTTCAGTCCTCTTATCCATTAGGTTTCCCTTTCATGCATGTCCTGGACCAAACCTTACTTTCCTTTTCCTTCCTACTGGTAGCATCTATGCCTGCTGATAATGCCTGGGAAATACTGAGGTCATTCCCCTGCTGGTTTTTTCCTCTCAGTAGTAATTTTCTACTCCAGATCAAACCTCTTAATGTCCTCCTTTCCTCTGCAGTTATCTTGCTGAGCCTACACTGCTATAAGAAACTCTGCTACCAGCAGAGATTGATTGAGTTTTGTGCAATCTGGGCTGGATATGGTCTATGAATAAGGTTGGAATAAAAGTTGGCTGGAAGATTGGGAGCAACCTGGCCTTTGTGTTTGGGTCCTCCATAGCCGGGATAATGAGTGATAGTGGAATAAGACAATGGCAAGCCCCACTTGTGTGGAAATGGTCTGAATTCTGCCCCCTGGCCTTGCTATGACAAGATTTCCCTGCCTCAAGGCTAAGAAGGAGTAGTTAATGTTTATTCCAGACAAGTGTCAGCAAGCCCTGAGATCTTCCCTGGAGCTTAGAGTGAAATCGTCCTGCTTCTGCAGCCTCCAGTCTAGAGGTGGCTGGCTCAGCAAGAAGCACTGGCTCAGGGTTGGGGCAGCTAGGAACAGGGAGGGTTTCATCACACCAGAGGGACAGTCCTTGACCCACCCCTGCTATTGAAGGAGTAAAACCTACGTGTAGTCCTGACTGTGCCTTCTGACCCTATGTAGCCTTTTGGTCTGGACAACAGAGCAAAATTACCTACTTGTCAAAGTTAAGAAAAAGACTCCAGAGTCCTGATGTACTAACATCTATTTAACTCCCAGATTTTCCAGTACTGTGTAGTACTGACTCTTTATCTTCTCATCTGGAGAACTCTAATCCTACACCTCTGAACAGCACCCTGGGAACTTCCACATTTAAGAAGTCCTTTGAATTTGCAAGTGATGGTCCTGAGCCAACCTTCTAGATTGGCAAAATTATTTAATAATTTGAGTTGTGTAGTTTTTTGTTCTGCTGAACTTAACTCTTGGCGTAGAATATGAATCAGGAGCCCATTTTTACTGGAAAATTTAGCTTGCTTCTGAAGTCTTGGAGTAATAATCATGGCTCTGCTGCATGTATTCAGGAGGTGTGAATCTGGGAGACTGACAACAGACAGAGGCCAAAATTAAGTGAAAACTATCTTAGTCTACTCAAGGCTACCTTCAGCTTTGTATGATCCTTTCAATTTCTGTCTAAGCACAGCAGGCCCACAGGCTGGGAAAGTATCTGTGCTCAACAGAAACTGCTGGTATGTGGAGTAGGCTGTTATTTCTCTGAGGAGACCTCTTCAGGGCATGTGAAGCTCAGGAATGATTTCAGTTGTGCAGCTTGTCTGTTACTTGCTGTAGAGACCCCAAATACTACCCAGGTGGATGAGGTGTACAGCTGAGGCCAAACTGGAGCTCAGGGTGTTTGAATCTACTGATAGCTGCCAAGCTGACCATGCTCTTGCAGCCTGTTTCTGAGATCCTTCAGGCCCATGAAGGAAATAAGCTAGAAATGTGTGTCAGACCAAAAATGTGAGGGGAAAATCCACTGACACAGTCCTCAACTTTTCCAATGGGTTATATAAAATTTGATGAAGTTCATGGTTCTCCTCAACAAAACTCTTGCACTGTGCCTAATCTGGAATCAGCCTAGGTCTTTTATGTCTTGGTCTGGAGAATCAGAAGATAAGTGAAACTGCAGGTGCTGAGCTTCACCTTGGGGAACATTCAACATCAGTCTGTAATTTTTGTCCTACATGTTCTGTTGTGGGGACAGAAGCTATAATTAACCTTGATTTTTTTGAAATGGAATTGTAAAACTGACCCAGTTTTACTCTGGACATCACATCAGCAATATATTTCAGGCCAAAATTACTTGGAAGTCATCACAATGTTTTGTTTAGTCTGTGATCTGAGGATGTTTGTGTGAAAAAATGTAGGAAGCATTACTACAGGGTATTGAAATTGACCCTCGGATTAGCTGTGCAGTATTTGCCAATGCGAGGTGTATTTGTGCCTTTGTGACCTACATTCAGGAGAACGCCTCATGACAAAATAGAGAGCAGAGTAGAACAAACTGCTTTTCATGTGGAAATGCTAAGAACAAGTGATATCTGAGCACAGGGACCAGACTTCTCTTTAGTTTGCAGGATTCCATTCAATGGTTTTTTAGCTGTGTTCAAGGAAAGTCTAGAGTAATTACTTGAATGAGGAATGCTTTTCAGTAATATGAAATATAAAGTGGTCGAATTTGCTTTATTTGAAACTGAGGAGGCCAACCCAACAGAAAAGGTGAATCTTTCATAAAATCTGCAGTGGGGCTTGGAGATCTTCGCTCTTGTCTCCATATGGATGTTCACATCGCTGTTTGGGATCTGATGTCCCTGAGCTATGGTGGCTGTTGGAGCTGCTTTCTCTGATTGCTCCTGGCTAAAGGGAGAGACTGTGGGCAGGCAGAGCTGGCCAGCAGCTCTCCTCTAGAAGGAGTGTTAGGCAAAAGAATTGTCTGAAGCTGTTTTCAGTGTCACTAGACTAGATATAAACACATGGTGAATGACTGTGCTTTGAAAATTGCTTTTTTTGTTTTCCTGTCCTACACATCTTCAATGTGGTTTTTTTTTTTTTTCTTTTTAACAGTATGTGCAACTTCCTATGATAATTCTGCCCTTCAAAGACATGAAAGATGCTTATGTATATACTTTTTTTTGCTTGTTTTTTAAATTGTTAAGCCTCTTCTCCGACTTCCCCTTTCCCATGACTAGGATTTCAGAGAGCTCTCACCCGGAGCTGTGAGCGCACCTGCCCGGCCCCGGGCACCTTTCAGACGACACCTTTCTGAAGAGGGATGTGGCGCGGCGGCCCCGGCGCTGCCTGAGGCTCCGGCGCCCTCTCTCGGCCCCGCGGCAGCGGGAGCGGCAGCGGGAGCCGGAGCCGGAGCGGGANGGTCCGCGGCCGGGGCAGCCGAGGGCAGCTCTCGCCCGCCTCGCCGGCCCGCCGGCCCCGCGTCCTCTGCGGCAACGCACAGCCTCCCCGCCCGGCCACTCTCCTCACCCGGATGCGAAGTACATGCTCTGTTCAGGACAGTAATGCCCGAAGGATGACGTTTTATCTCCTGCTTGTACACACAGTAGCTTTGCCTGGGACGGTTCCTTACTTTTGGATGTCTAAATGTTGAGGGATCTGGTATGCTAGAAGGAATAGAAACCGTCGGAAAGGTTACGTCGTGGTTAAGTTGCTCTGGACAACAGAGAGAGGCTGCTACTGGGAAGTTGGTAGCAGAATTTCCCTTGCAAGCCTTTTGCTTGATAGCTCCTCTTTTCCGGTTGCTTTCTGAAAACCAATTCCTGTCAGTGTATGTAGCAATACATCTAGAGGGCCGAACTGGGAGCACTGCTGAACTCATGACTGCAGTAGATGTGCTAACACTGCTATATCACAAGCTTTGGGCCTAGTCTTGGCAAGTGAACGTGGGATTTTGGAAGGAATGCTTAGTTTGCAATACTTTACATATTTGTGTTAGGCTGTGCATAGCTAAAATTAAGAAATATAGATAAGGTTGCTGTAGTGATAATTGCTCAAGCTCATGCTAAAAGGTATATAAGATGAGACTGATCAATTAATAAATGGACTTCTTGCACCCATGCATTGAGTCCCCGTCTCTTTGTGCCATCGCCTTCAAGTATAGGTCTTTCCTTTTAATAAGGAAAAAATTTATCAACACCCTGAAGCCTCTCAAATCTATATACAGCTAGACCAGTCAAGGGAGAGTCCTAGAGAGCTCTCAGGAGACATCAGATACTGAAAGTGAGCATATCAGGTCTGGCTGATAAATAACAGCCAATTTAGTAATCTAAATTCTCTACTGCAAAGCACTCTTCTACCTACCTTGAAATTTTGAGTTTGCTAAGTTCTTAAGTAGTGTGAGGTTGGTAGTATCATGCTGATTTCAGAAAATTTTTTCCTTGTATTACTGTCTCCAAATTTAATTCTCATGTTGAATATCATGATTTGCGTGTGAAATCTTTTATGTTCCTGAAGGTTATGAGTAAGTGAAATGAGTCCTGTCATTTCAGAACAGTATTTTGTGATCAGGAAAATGACAGGTCTGCTTTCTCAAGCACTCTGTGGAGCATATTAGGCTCAAGCACTGTGGAATTATAAAGCAAAAGTCGGACATCCCCTTCAGATCTTACCACAAAGGTGTCTGTATGTTTCTGTAGCTCTGTGCTATGGTTACCATCTATCTGATGTCTTTCCATGAATTCTGGTCTTTTGGAATCCCAGTTGCTTGGCATTGCCCCATAAGCGGCTCTGAGGATGATTCTCTCATAATGTGTTGGATGCTTGCACTTGATGTTGCACTTGCTGAACTATGAAATCATTGATTCTCTAAACAGACCTTTAGCACAGCAGCACACAAAGGTAATTTGCAGGCACAAAAGAAGGCTTGTAAGTGGGTGCTACATCAACCAACAGTTAATATTTATTACTTTATACTGTGGTTTTTATTATAGCTGAGATGGAGATGAACAGTCAACTCAAATCTACCCATTTGATCATTTCTTGTCTTTAATACAGTACATATATTTCTGGTATAATTTTTCTTGTTGCTGTAGATCCTACCTTCTTCCTGCTATTCCTATGCCATTGAGGGGGTGAAACTGGTTTAACAGGCCACCCAGGAGTTTCTATGCCATGGCTCAGGCTCAAAGGTATCCAGACTGCACTTACTTCCCAGTAAGGCCACTGTCACAGTGGGCCTTTGTTGTTGTAGGGGTCCTTTGAGCCTTGCTGAAGCCAGCTCAAGCTCAGCAGCTCTCTGGTGGCCACAAGGTCTAAGATCTCATACTGGTATCGTTCCTCTTACCTGGTGTCTTTGAGGTCTGAAAGTTGGTGAGAGAGACACCATATCCTCAGGACCAAGTGGGATCTATAAACTGTACAGAAGCTTTGCTGTGTCATCCCAATCAACTTCTGGGTTTAAATTGCTTAAAAAGCAAGAAAAACCTGTTTCTTCTGTTTAAGAGCTGAAGTGCTTAAGCAAAGGACTGTCTTGCATGGAGAGTGGAGATGCTTATACTTCTAATGTTTTCATGCTCCAAAAAGATATATGAAACATATTTTTACTGGGAAAAATTATTTTCCCAAATGTTTGCCTGGATTTTGGGAGTGTTTTAGGGTTTTGTTTTTGCTACATGTCCTTCAGTCTCTTGTCCTGTTCACTAGCAGGAGGTGGAAATAATTTTGGAGGAAACATCATTATTAGTGATCTGGATGAGGTGATCAAGGACACTTTCAGTGAGTTTGCAGATGACACCAAGTTGGATGGGAGTGTTGATTTGCTTGAGGGTAGAAAGGGTCTTCACAGACATCTGAACAGACTATATTGATGGTCCTGAGGCCAGTTGTGTGAGGCTTAACAAGGTGAAGCACTGGGTCCTGCCCTAAGGTCACAACAATCCCGTGCCTTGTTATAGGTTGGGGGAAGAGTGGCTGGAAAGCTGCCTGGCAGAAAAGGGCCTGGGGGTGCTGGTTGACAGTTGCTCAACATGAGCCAGCGTGTGCCCAGGTGGCCAAGAAGGCCAATGACACCCTGGCTTGTATCAGAAACAGTGTGGCCAGCAGGACCAGGGCACTGATTGTCCCCCTGTCCTCAGCACTGGTGCGGCACCTCACATCCTCTGTTCAGTTCTGGGCCCTTCACAACAAGAAAGGCATTGAGGGGCTGGAGTGTGTCCAGAGAAGGGCAGTGGAGCTGGGAAAGGGTCTGGAGCACACATGTGATGAGGAGTGACTGAGGGAGCTGGGGGTGTTTAGCCTGAAGAAAAGAAGGCTCAGGGGGTCCTTATGGTTCTCTACAAGTACCTGGAAGGACGTTTGTAGCTGGGCTGTGTGTGGGTGTGTGTGTCTCTTCTCCCAAACAACAAGAAATAGTATAAAAAAAAATGGCCTCAGGTTGTACCAGGAGGGGTTTAGATTGGATATTAGGAAAAACTTCTTCCCAAGAAACTGAAACAGGCTACCCGGGGAAGGGATGGGGTTGCAATCCCTGGAGGTATTTTAAAGATTTGTAGATGTGGTGCTTAGGGACATATTTCAGTGGTGGGCTTGGCAGTCATGGAGTAATGGCTGGACTCAGTGGTCTTCAAGTATTTTCCCACATAACTGATTCTATGATTATATCTTAGCAGTTTTCACGTTTCTACACTTCCTACAGAAAATATAGAGGGCCATGAAATTTTGAATCCTTGACCTTCTGGTCTCCAGAGGATTTCTCTTGGTATGTATGTTCTGGGGGCCGTGTGTCTCAGTCATGCAAGAAAACAGAGGGTGGAGTTGGTGAAGGTGGATTTTTTGGTGCAGTTTGCTGCATAGACTGATATATCAAAATACCACCCAGTATAGTTTGTCAGGACTTGGTGTGTCACCTAGTAACAGACTTTGCAATTAGATATCTCTGTTGCTCCTACACGTTGAAAAATCCTGCCAACCTCGGGAGGACTCTGCTGCTGTTGTCTCACTTGAAAGATCTGCTCTGGCTGATGGGCACTGAGGATTTTGCATTAACTCCAGTGTTCCAAAGCCATGGACATCTGTGACATGTTCTTCCTCAAATGCCTGCCTTTGGTATCTTTTCCTCCCGCATGGTCTACGTGCTTTGCCCTGAATACCTTTGGTATGTTCCTATACAGTGGGATATTCCTTCCTGGTTGCTTTCTCATACCTGCTCCCTTTGGTGGGAACTCTTCCAAGCTCTAAAGCATAAAGAAATTTTTCAGAAACTCTTGTCATTTTGGGTTGAGGGTGGCTTAACATCTGGAGCAGCAACGTAAATATTTATATGTGTCTACATACAGTGAGTCACCTTGGTAAGTCATCCCAGTTAATGAATTTTCAGTCTGGCTTTAGGTAGCTGTTGTTTTCATAAACAAATGGCTTTGCTGTGCATATTTCCCCATAAGGGATGGTTTGAGCCAAGTGCTGCTGACAGTCGTGAGCAAGTAGCGGTGCCATTTCAGACATTTTTTGTCCCTTTGATGTCACCTGCTTTGTGGTAATGCAGCACAGTGGTTGTTAATGTGGAAGTGGAGTGCACTGTCTCCTGTCATTCCCACACAAGAGCTTCTGGTGCTCGCACGTGTCTTCAATTCTGTGTACGAGCACCCTGCTGAATCAGTGGGCAGCTTCAGTGAAATGCTTTCGAGTGATTTGTTTTATACAGCAGCGAACAAGCAGCCTGGCTCGGAACAGCTTCAAAGAATGACATTTTTAATATTTTGATTGACTCAATCCAAAAAGGGATGAGACTCCAACAGCTTGGGAAGACGCAGTCACTGTGGTAGGTGTTACCCGGTGATTAATGTCTCTTACTTTAAATACAAACCTCTCAGCCCCTTTCATACATTTTTGCTAGCAACAGCAGATTCTGTGCCAGTCTCCTTGGTCTGAATTTCTTTAGGTGGAGACACTATTGCCATATTTGGTTTCTTGGCAATTTTGGGCTTAGGAGTTCAGCTCTGACTATGCATTCAGATACCCAAGTATTCTGCCTGGAAGTTGCTGATTCTTTGAGCTGATTTATAGAATGTGTTATTCTGCTCTCCTGAGGCATTTTTACTGTATGGAAAACATTTTGTGCATATTATCACTTGCCACATGCATTTAATCTATTTTTGGTAATTCTTCAGGGCCCATCACCATGGTATCCTAGCACCAGTGAACATAACGCTGATATCCATTCAATGTGAACCAGTGATGCACAGCTCCTTCTAATATTAACACAGCTTTGTTATGTTAGTGCTTTTTCATTTTTCAAATACAAAGCATTTATGCTTTTTTAGAAAAGGGTTGAGGATAAGACCACACATACTGCAGACAGAACCATTTCTAAAGGGCCAAATGGAATTTAAAAAAGCAGTGGACCAGGTATGCCCATTGCTGCTGGCTACACCTCCTTGCTGTCTTGGTGACACACTTGAGATGGGGGTTTCTTTGGGTTTTTTGTTTGTTTGTTTTTGGGTTCTGTTTGGTTTTTTGTTGGTTTGTTTTTGGGTTTTTGTTTGGTTGGTTTTTGTGGGGTTTTCATTTGTTTTGTTTTTGGTTGTTTTGGTTTGTTTTTTCTTAAAAAGAAGTCTGTGTCTCTGTAGTGACACAAAGTGGCCAAGTGCCATGGATATCCATGTCTTGTGGTACTCTCTAAATAACTTCTTCCTACATGTAGAATGCTCTAGTCTGTAGAGGGTATAACAGTGAGGGTGCCCATGTAAGGAGAGGCACTGGTCTAACACATAGGGGCAGATGGTCACTGAACCTGATGCACAGCAGTGGATCCAGGTGTGCTGACTGCTGTCAATCACCAGCATCACTCACTGTCTCACTTTCAGCCCAGATGAGTGCAGAGTAGTAATTCAACCATTTCTAGCTTTCTCAGAGCTCATACTGTAGGAAATCAAACTGTTTAGGGAACTGTGTAGAACATAACACTCTAAGAGGTTGTGATTCAGCTCTTTTTTGTTCAACACAACACAGAATTTTATTAAGGTGAATTTCTCTGTGCCAGGCAATAATACATGTGTTTAACGTGTTCAGTATTTCTCTTGTTGCTGACATTTACCTCTTGCTAAGTTATTATGCAAACGATCTAAGTGCTTCACAACTAAAATATGAATGAAAACAAGGCTAGGTTTATTCTTTCGGCAAGTGCAAGCTCAGGGTATATTTAAAAGACATCAAAGTGGATGGTGTGGGAAATGTGTAAACACCTTTAGATCAAAATCAAAATGGGAACCTTGCACTGCTGCAAAAGTCTGTGGTGGGAATGCCTGTCTTTTGTAAGTGCTGGGTGGGTATGCAGAGAAAAGGCTGTTCTGAGAGCCAAGAGGTATCTCCTGGGGCTAGTGCTGATGTTGAGTCTCAGCTGGGTTCTGTTCCTAGCGTACATATCCTACCAAAAGTGGAAGAGGGGGCTTAGTATTTTAAGGCCAAGATCCAAAAAGGCTCCAAATGACTTGCATGCTAATAATAAAAGAAATTATAAAATGGATTCTTTTTTTCCTTCTCAAACAGCAGCACGACTCCCCTTCCACTTTTTGTGCATTTGTAGGGCACTTTGTCAATTTAGGGAATGTGGCTTTTTATTTACATATCTAGTTATGGTGTGGCAACTTTTTAAAAGTAATACATGTATATTTTTGTTATGCCTAGAAAACATTTTTTAGAAGGAAGTTCAGTCTCTTGACAGAAGATACTTTAAAAAGTTTCTCTCTAGCCATAGGTATCCAGTCTCTGTTAATTGTGCGTCTTCATGGGGAGAGGGTGAGCATAGCTGCCATCTGTCTCAGGGCTGGACAAGTCATGGTCTGTGTTTCCAGCTACTCCATGATTACCCCCTTCTTGTAGGAGATAAGCTGTTGTAATTGCTAACCAAGCTACTTCAATTTACAATATCTAGGATGGAATTAGATGATAACTTGCTGTAAAAACCTGTAGGCTGACCGTGCAGGCAAATGCTACTTTTGCCAGTAAAGGCACTATTTCCTTTCCTTCAGTTTAAATTATGCCCTTGTTCCATATATTATTCTCCTCATAAAAGAGAGTTTGGTGTTGCCAGTATGTGCTGGAACTTTTTGCAGTGTTCCAGTTGATTCCCTGTTTCTGTGAGTGTAACAGTCCAGAGTGGCATGGCTCACCAGAGGCCAGAGCAAACCATTCCTGTGTTGTTGTGGAGCTAGACCTGAAAAAGCTTTTGGCCAAAGGCAGGATCAGCACTAGCTCTCATTTCTGAAGGGTGCTTTTCCTGGATGCTAGAGACTTTACATTTTCCCAATGCAAGCTCTAGCTGTTCTTCTTCCCCTTTACCTTTCAGAGGATTTATCTCATGCCAGAACCACATCTTCTCAGCTGTGCAATAAACTCATCACTTCCTACACTCTTCTGAATATTATGGACATTAGAAGGTAGATTATTTCTTTCCTCCAAGCCTCAGACTTTACATATCCATAAATATTTTCATGAGTTCCCCAGTCTTTGTTTCTGTAGATGAAATAATCTCACCATCTTCCTTCTTTTCCTTGATTGAAAGGCCAGAAAACAGTCCCACAATTTTTCTTGTTTCCTGTATTCTTTCCATTTGTTCTCATATTTTGCCAGGTGCAGTGCCTAGCCCTGGAAAGAGGCATGAGGAAGATGGGGCCTGGGAACAGGGCTGTGTGCACTGGATGTGTGACTTCATTAGCAGTAGAGGCTTCTAGCTCAGTCTATTCATGTCAGTGCTGTGTTTGACTCTGCAACACTGTGGTACAACTGACTCCTGGTTTCCCTGGTGACCCATCCACCTCCAAGTCCTTCTCTGCATAGCTGCTGCCTGGACAAGTTATTTTCCTCCCTTAGCTGTGAACCTGACTCTTCCTGCCTGACAGAAGCATCTTTCAATTTTCTGTATTGAATTTTCCTCCCCTCCCAGAGCTTTTCTGCAAGCAGTCAAAAAAGTTTTAAAGTCCAAACCTGTTGTCCAAGATACTGACAGTCTCATCTGTCTTGCCTCCTGACTTGTGGTGCCTTGAAAGGCCATGGTCTCTTTTCTTCCACCTGTTTATATTTTTCTATCCTCAATGCAAAGCTCAAACAGCAAACTACAGCCTGAACATAGCTTATGAGGGTCAAGCCAAGCAATATTGATCTTGCTGCCATTTATCTTAGTAAGTAATGGCTGGAAATGATCAGGACTCAGCAGTCTCCCTCTTAGTGCATCCAAGAGCCCAAACCTCATGAGCAGCAGGACCTGAACAGTCCAGCACTGGCATGTGAAATCCCGATATCAATAGTAAAACACCACAATAATCTACTGAGAGACAGATGAGTTGTTCTTTCCACTAATACTGAAACTAGGTACATGTTTTGATTCAAACAGGCAGTCTGGAAACCAGTTTTCACTTTGCAGACATGTGAAACTCTGACAGTTATTCTTTTCAATCCATTGCATGAAATTAATAGAACTTCTTTTTTAGAAAGAATTACAAATTAAAAGAATTACAGGCTAGTTTTTCCCTCTTTCCCCTGCTCCTGCCAGCCTTAGGGAAAGTGTGCCATGTAGTTCATGTAAAGAATTCACGCTGAACACACAAGCTGAGCTCGAAGGATCTGGTCCACCACTCCACCTCTGTGTCACACCGTACCCTGCTGACCCACTACTTTGAGTTTCCCACTGTTTCCACTGAAGTTTGGTGGTGGATAATACACTGGAAGCAGCTGTAGCTCCAATAAGCCCTGAGTGCGACTCAGACTCCCAAGTACTCATGACAGTATTTTTCCTCAGTTAAACAAGTGTTTTTGTTGGATTTTGTGGTTTTGTATTTTGCTGTTTTAGTACCAGAATGAGCTGGTTTGCTGGGGCACTTACTACTTGTTACAGGGATATTTTGGTAAGATGCGTGTTCTTTTAAGAGGAGATTTGTGTAATTTGGATAATTATGAGCAGTGGTCCAGGTCCTTGCAAAGACTCAGGGGGACAGTTCAGAAAACTTAAGGCTAAAGGGTGACTCCAGCAGGTGTGACCTGAGTGTTACACAGCTCTCTTGCTCACTGCTGTTTCACCAACTGTGCAGGTTTGCTGGTAACCTCACAAAGAATGTCCTCAAAAGGGAATAACAATTCCCATTCCAGCAGATTCCCATCAGCTGGAAGAGGACAGTGATCTGTGATCTCCGTCTCTCCTTCTGCCATTTGCAAGCTGGCATCTTTTCCTGAGCACTGTCTGTATTTTATCCTCAAGTTCAATCTCTATATTCTTTTGTTCTCCTTTGAGAGTCCACAAATAAAAAATCCTTCTAATAATTTCTTCTGTAACTATATAATTGGAAATGCAAGTGTAAATGGAAATGTAAAGTTTCTTCCTATTACTTATTAGTCAATGGAATACATTTTCTAGTCTCAGAGAGATTACAGTTATATTTCTTGCCATTTTTTTCTAATCTGCTTTCTCAATTAACAAATTCCTTGAAGGAAAACTTTTCAATTCAGCCATCAGAATAGCCAGAGTTGTTTTATATGCTGTTTCTCTTTTCATTACTCAAGCCTGTATCAGGAAGGACAAAGAATAAAACTTGTATGAGTGTCTATTCACAGCCCATCAAGGAACACAGCAAAACGTAGGCTGCCTGATTCTTGGCTCAGCCAAAGTCCGGGGCTGTTGTGCTGTTCAACTCCATGTATTTTTATTTGCTAGTGTTTCAGGCTTTCTTTGTGTGTGAGAGTTTAGATCTAAAATGTTACTTTAAAAGTCTGTATGTGGGAGAAGGAAGGAAAGATCCTAATATAAGGCCAAAGAGACTAGAATGTGGCTTGACTATTGTGGTCCAGTCATTCTTTCCATTAGTCTCAAGGGCTATAGATCAATGGCTCCATTATTTATTCTTTTTTTTTCTTTTACTGAAGCATTTGGTTAAACCCCTAAACTGCACGAGTCTGTAAATATGAAGAGACTTGGCATTTGATGCCTTCTGTCACACCAGCCAGGTTGCAGGTTTCTGTTTTCCTCTTAATGTTTCTGTTCCTAAACCAAATCTCTGTACACTCCCTGTGCCAGGATTACTTTGAGATGATAGCAGTCCTTTCCCTGTCAGGATCATTTCAGGACCTACTCTTGCTGAGGGAATTCATGACAATACTTTCCATGCTTTGCAGAACTAAAGTAGTGGAGGAGGGAAGTAGAGATCATAGATGGATGCTAGGCCTGGCTCTTGGTGGGTTTTACTCCAGAGTTGTGTAAATTATATGATGTGCAGGGGGTTTTTCAGAGTAGTGTGGTTGTGAGAAGTGATTGTTTCTACCTGAAACTCCACTTATGAACACCATGAAAAGGTGTGAGCTTCCTAGCACTGGGCAGGAGGAAGTCTTGGCATGGAAAGCCAGGCTGTGCTGAGATCAAGTGAGGGAATCTGGGTTGGTAACACAGGTCTAGGTCGGGAATAAGGGAAGAGGCAGAGGACTCAGTGTGTGCACATGACGTGAGGTTGGAGTTTTGGTTTGGACAAATGCTGTAGTGAAAGTGGACAATGGCTTAGGGGATGCTTTTGGATGGATGGGAGTGGTAGGAAAAAAATATAGATATGGGTGGGAGGCCTCGGAGCTGAAACTTACAGCTTAGTCAATAGCAGAGCTCGCTACCATTTTGAACCCTTGTTTTACTCTGCTCTGACACTCTCTGGTACACATATATAACGTGGAAGCAGAAAACCTTTATGTTCAACACACAGAGAAGACAGATGTTTCCTCATGGTAAGGGAAGCTTGGAGATGACAGATATTGCAAAGTACACCTTTTAAAAGAATTCAATTGGGTGCCAATTAGCCATAATGAAATAAGTTTAGTGTGGATGTTTTCCATGGGAAGTGAGCAGTAGGTGCTGCAATGTGCAGTGTGAATGGTAGTATCCTGCAGTACAGGGCCTCACCGTGAGAGGGTCAGAAGTGTAATTGTTTGCAGCTGTTCCAGACGTTTCCACTGTCAATGTAAATACTGGGGATGAGTGCAATGGCTGGCTAGACTCTGGGCTGACATAGACAGCTTTTGGAAATTCAGGGTAGACCATTCCTAAAAGGCTCTTAATTTTCCCCATCCCACTCTGATTGAAAACATTCTTTATTCAGCCAAAATGTGACAGAGAGAGAGAAGAGTCCAGTTCATTTCCTGTTGAGAGCAGTAAATTATCTCAGCCAGGGCACGAGCTGGCTGACAGTGGGTGACAGCATCCTGCTGCACCAAATCACTCCAGTCCTGGCATGTAGAAATTCAGGGCAGTGACTCCTCTATCCACTCTATCCATGAATTTTCTTTAAAAATTTTGAATGAGATTCTGTTCTAGTGCTGGTGTAAGGACTAGCCAATTTAGCAACAATTTCCTTTATGCTGTCTTAAGACCTGGTCCATGGCACAGGTCTGCAACAACAGCAAAAACAACAACAACAACAACAAACCAAAAAAACCCCGAAACAAACAAACCAAAACCAAAACAAAAAACAAACCCAAAACCCAAAAAAACCCCACCACAAACAAACAAAAAACCAAAACCAAACAACAACAAAAAAAACCAAACCAAACAAACCCAAANAACCTGACCAAACCAAAAAAAGAGTAAAAGGGCTCTTAGGTGAAACACTCCAGCCCCTGCATGGTGAGCACCCATAGGTTATAGGAACAATATCCTTTGATTCATTCGAAGAATATTGTATCTTATTTCCTGTGTAAAGAAGAAAAAAAATTAAGAAAGGAACAAGGAATATAAAGGATGTTTTTGTAAGGAAAATGTGGTTTGAAATGAGCCTGGGCATAACAGTATCTACAAAGTTGGTGTTTATTAGCTGTAGTAATCACATCTTAGGCACAAATGGGTGACAAAGGAAAATCTGCAGTGAGTGCAGTTGATTATTTCTAAGTCCTATCACTGGACTTGTTAATTTCTTGTTATTTTTATAAAGTGGTCAATTCTAGACTTGTATGCATAGCCAAGATGGATTTGTGTTAGATGAGCTGCCTGAAAAGCTATTCATCCAAAGAGAAACAAATGGGCCAACCCTTGAGACAGGTTATTGAGACCAGTGAGATCGCTGGGGTCTTCTTCATGGATTGCAGCAGATGCTCCTAGATCTGTTGGAGCCTTTGCATGCTAAGGTTTTAAACACCTGCAATCCTGGAGGTGTTTCCAGGAGCCTCTTAAAAACTCCTTCTCGCCTTACTTCTGCTGTTGGAGTGGAAGGTCTGGCAGCATCCACGCATCCCTTCAGTGCTGCCCGGGGATGTTAGCATGTTAGGGAGCCCTGGGAGCATGAGCCAGGGCTGCTGCATGTGGGTACTCACTGCTACTGCCTACGCTGAACAAGCTGCTTCTCAGCCCTGCCTCTTATTCTGAGGACTTGCCCTCTAGAAATCATATTGTACATCTGCAAGGGTTAAAATCCATGAAAAAAGGTTATACAGTGCTATTGAACAACATGTATTACCCACAGTAATACATTATGGCCTGGATGAAAAGAGACCTGGTACATGTTCACTTTTAAACCTGATTTCTGTTCTCTGCTACACTGTACAACAGGAATGAGCAATTCACTATGAACATACCTGCCAGTTAACACCTCTGGTATTACTGTCCCACTGTGCTAATGAGGAAGAGAATGTAAGATTTTATACCTTATTTTCACCATGTGCAGGCTTTTATTTTTGCAATAGGAGCTCCATTTGAACAATGTGCTTCTGCATATGCTGCTGCCCTAATGCTTTCAAGTAGCAACTGCTTTGAATCAGGCACAGGCAAACTGGCACTTCCCCTTGCAAGTTCCTCCTCTCTTGTATCACCAGTTTATGTGGAAATACGTTCACTTGGCTATACTCAATGTAGAATTTTCAATGAAAAGGTAAATTTATTTCCCATAGTTAAATTAGTCCTTTGCGATATGAAAGATCTTGCTGTTTGCTGTGAGGTATAGAAAAGGCTTCTTGCTAGCATTTCAGGATAGAGGGAACCAGGAAATGTTGGTGAGTCTTGCTGCAAGTCAGAGGAACTTGGCATCACACTTCTACATGGGAATGGAATTCTTCCCTGCTTGCTGCTAGGGTACCCCTTAAACAAATAAATAAGAGGACCAGTCAGACTGAAACTAATTCTCCACCCTGGTGTGAAATCTGCTGGATTTTGAAACTGCTGGTAAGATGATTCCTGTCATCCCTTCTTAACTTTCTGGTTAACGGTGGGAGATCTGTGTTGGATGGAAGTTGGGGCGTAGTCATAATTGTGGAGGAGGATCGTGCCTGCTTCTCTGAGGGTAACCAACAAGAGAGCTTCTGATTCAGGTAGCAGAGGAAGAACAGGACAGGCAGGAAGCCTCTGTGTTGCACCTGTCACCTGGGTAATGACAAATGGTGGTCTGAAACCTTTACAAAGTCACGGTGTCTCCCACCAACTCCACATGGGTCATTACGAGATTGTTCAAGGTGAGGAAGGTGTGCTGCAGTGGTGTCCTTCATCTGGCATCAGAAGGGCTTGACAGAGGGTGCTGGTTGAGCTCAGTGCCATCAGAGCACCTCTCCTTGGTAGTGCCATGCTCCTCACACCACTGACACCAGTTTTAGGGGAAAATTGTCCATTGATTAACGATTTCCAAAGGGCCTCTTGAAAAGGTGCATGAAATACACCAAAGAGGTGTTCTAGATGGAGATCATTGAGGTCCTCTACAGAGGAGCAGAGAGGAGCTGCCTCATGTCCTGGGGTGCTGCCCAGGGACGGTGTGCACAGTGTCTTTGGTGGGCAGCACCTCTGGGTCCCTGAGTGCGACTCCATAATCTGCTCCCCCCGCGAAGGCATGGAGCAGCTGTGGGCTGGGCAAGACCCAAGGAGTCAGGAGACTCCTGAAAATCTTGAGAAACACTGATGTTGTACAGCAGAGTCTTGCATACTCCTCTGGCTTTTGCTGCGTTTGGGCTACAAGGTGTGATGGCAGCCAGCTGATGTTTCTTTGCCTGTTTTTTAGGTGGATGTGAGTTTCTGCCCCTTGGGAGAGTGCACTTATCCATTAGTGGATGTGTGTGGCACAGCCAGACATTTTGTTTATTTTCTACCTCTTATTTGGGTGCCAATTCAGGGATGTTTGCAAGTACAGAACCCATTTAAAACAATGTACAGGTTTTGTTCCTTTAGGAGGATCACATTATAGATTCCCTCTTTCTAACATAATTTGCAACTAAAAATAATTTATATATTGTCAGCCAAAATGCAAGTCGTTGCTAGAATATGGATCAAATACTAGAAAAGTATACACGCATGCTTTAAAAAAATCCTTTTGCCTCAAAATTTGAGCCAAAAAGAAAATTAATTTAGCATCTTAATATTTCAGTATCTCTTGAGTAGAGATGATTTATTTTCAAAATTCTGTGTCACTGGAAAATCAAATTTCATTTTTAGGTCACACTACAGCTTTTTAAAGTTGTAAAATAGAAATTAGTGAAATATGCTGGCTTTTACAAAGCTATGTTGTGAGGATGAAGTAAAAATAAAGATAATGAAAAAAATGTATGTTGGGCTGCTTCTTAATGCAGTCTCTGCCACAGCTGACTTCCAGGCATCTTGGCAATCTTCACCTTAAAGAATTTCAGTGATTCAGCATCACTCCAAAAAAAATTTTTTTTAACCGAATTTTACTAAAAGACTATCTTGACAAATTCACAAGAAGGAAAAGATTACACAGTGTTGTGGTTTAACCCCAGCCGAAGCCAGGACACGCAGGCAAGTAAGAATTCATTCCTTGGTTACACATTGCTTCGTTCATATTTTTCATAGAAACAGATGAAACTTGAATTCCAGAGCATGATGTGAATGAAAGTGATAGTCTAGTCACAAAAGTTTGTTGCTTTTTTTTTCCCCCTGACTGTGTCTCTTTTTCCAATCAGTGTTTATTTGTATTGCTGTCTGAATTGGTTTTGGACACTGACCTTACGATATTTCCCTAACTTTAGAGCTCACAGAGTGAAAGACAGTTTCCTTAAACCCCAGAAGGATGATGGGACCGGGTATTTACATCACATTGTGCAACCAAACTGAAGGGAAAAGTCTTTGGCTTAGCTCCAGGCCAGCTGTGGCTCCTCGGATGTAGCTGACTCAGAGCATATCAGACGGTTCGTGCTGGAAGACACGGTGACAGAGTGCTTTGGGAAAGGCTTCCAACTTGTGCTTGGGCGGGCAGGGAGAAGAAAAACAGTGCAAAACCACAGCATTTCTTCTGTAATTCAAAATAACCTGTGTGATGGGGGACCTACAGGTTAAAACACGTAATTACAATACTGAACAGTTATAGTTGGTGCCTGACTTGCACTGGTCAAAGCTTCAGGACTCATGTAAGGAGTTGGGCTGTTAAAGTGGCTGGAGGCCACAGTCTGTTGTGCTTCCATTTGGAGCCTGTTGAAGCCATCCCTAAAAATAGATAACTGCCTGTGAGTCACAAATTACCAGTCTGAAAAGAAATTACATTAGTAGCCCTGAACTTTAAGTGTGTTGGGAGCTTTCCCCAGGATGTATTTTGGGCAGAGGGCCCTCATCACTAGTACCCATGGGCTTAGTAACACCCCGGGCTGGGGGCTGTCTGGGTTGCTGGGTGCTCTGATTTCTCCCTGCTTAGTTCTTTTGTCCTATCGTCACTTTGAATATGAGTTTAATGCCAAAAGAACAAATACTCAGGGCTGTCTGTGAGAAGCAGCCAATTCCTGCTCGTGGTTATTGCCTGTGCACCATGAGCACTCAGCATCCCTCCCTCCCAGTGTGATGGATATGGCAGTAAGAATTTGGAGGAAAAATCCTCATAAACTACTTTTGGCATATGCTGTTTCCATTCCCCCTTAAGGATGCTACCTGAAACACTATTTTTCCTAAAAATCAAAGTGTTTCTTTGCATAGAATATTGAAGGTCTTAAAAAAATTCATCTCTGTTGGTCCATGTCATACTGTGTCTTTTTGGCAGAGGATCTAAGAGTGGAACTCCTTCATTTTGAACATTAAGTTGATTGAACTGATAGGTGTGAATAGCATTTGCTTTTAATTTGTTCCACCTCATTTAAAAGAGACAATGGAAGGGTTGAGTGGCTTGCCTCTCTCAGGTGTATGATTTGTTCCACGCAGTACCCCTCTCTTGACTTTGGCTGTACTAGTGACTAGAAAGGGGAGGTTTAGCTGCTGGTGTAACTACCCCAGTTGTTGGGGAAAAAAGTTTGTATGGAAAGTATTTAGCCCTGAGCCTCAGAGCTGTGGAGAGAAGTTGGCTGTTTCTTTAGGAAAATGAGTGCTTTCAGAGAACAGACAGAAGATTTCCAACACCCCCTTATTGTGATAAATAAAAATAAATACTGGCAAGAGTGTTTTCCAGACTCCCTGCTTATGTAGTTACCCTGCTGACAGAGGGGGCCAGGCCCATATTCTCAGGGTCACCTGTGTCCCACCTTCCCAGTGCAGCAGCATCCAGAGCACTCCACTGGCTCAAACCTTGGTGGAGCTGTGATTTCTGCATGGGGTTTTTGGGGCACCCCAGAGGAGACCTGCACTTCTGATGCAGATTTGGGGTGACAGGCTTTGGTTCATCTGGATTCTGGACATCATTCAAAACAGCTTGTAACTTAGTCACTCAGATTGATTTTTCTTTTCTTTTTTTGGTTTGTATGACATTTATATTCAAGTTCTTCCTATCAGAGCTATTGGTACATTTCTGAAATTAGGGTATTCAGAAACAATTGGTTTAGTTTGTGTACTGTAATGCATATGTTTTCCCATCAATATATTAAGGCACTGGATAAATACATGACTATTTTGTAAGAACTGTATTCTGTTTACTTAAGTTGTTGTAAGGATCTTCTATTAACTTTCATATGCAAAGCAAGTCTGTAGCTGGAATTCATATTAAAGGAAACATCCAGCAGCATAATCCATTTCACCTCTGCAACTGTGTTTACCATTCTTAATAATAGTCGTTACTTATCTGTGGTTCAGTTTTGCAGTTCCCCACATATGTTAAGCATACAATTTCCTGTTATATTTTAGTTGGCAAAAATAGAACAGGCATTTTTCACACAACTTGGTTTTTATTTGCTAATATCTGTATAAAACATTAGATTTACTGACAGAATGGTTCAGAAGGACATCCAGCTTCCCCTAGACCTGACGCCTATAGAAGTTTAAAGTGCTGAGGAAAGACTGACATCCTTCTCCTGTGCTGACACCCTCAGCACTGTTAATAAGGACCTACTGACTGTGGGGACAGACAGCAAGAAGCAGGACACACCCTCATTTCACTGAGGTAACTGTAGGCAGCACCTCAAAAATGACCACAAATACTTAATTAGCTGAGTAGATCCCCTCTGACTGTCCCACCTTGCAGAAACAAGTTTGCCTCTGGACTTCCAAGGTCAGCATTGCAGATCTTGAACACAGGAAGCACAGAATTGTTTTTTGTCTACTAGACCCTGAGGAAGGGTGGGTTTGGACTTCCAAAAGTCCAGATGCTCTGAGAGCTGTGAGAGAAGGAAATGAAGTCAGGTACAGACAGCAGCTTAGGTAGGAGCCTCTTGCAAGGGAAAGTGGGACAGGATGGAGAGTGGAGAGAGATACATCTGAAGCTGCTTCCCATCCTATTCACAGCAGGGCCCTTCTGCCTGAGCTTGGTCTGAGGTTTGGTGTTGCAAGGAAAATTCCAGACACATTACTCATTTATGTTAGAGTCTGTTGACCTGATACTGTAAGCTGGGAAAACAGACTTGAAACAAAGAGGCCAGACATGAGCGAACAGAATGGTAATGACTTTACAGTAAATGGTGTTGTTCTGAGGAGGTTAATAATATGCCCATATTTTACTGAATGTATTAAAACTCTTAGTTAAATATTGTATGTTACTGGAAGGGAAATAAAATTTTATTTAAGTGGGAGCATTTTAATTTTATCACATTTCCTTTGATTTCCTTGAAGCCTCCAAAACTGATTTTACAGGATTTTCAAAGTTGATAGCATATATATAATTTTTCTAGGTTTGCTGCTGAAAAAAAGAAAGCAAGGCTTCAAAATTAACATGGTTAAAAATCAAGCCCTGCCAAAACTTACACATGTGCAGTTGAAAGCCTGCAAGTATTCCCCATGCACTAATTCAAACTACTCACATGAGTAAAGTTAAGAACTTAATTGCGTGCAGGTATTGTTTCCTCAAAATTAGGTAATTTGGTTTCTGAGACGGTGAAGACCTGGTGTTATGCAGCTCTCATGACCCCTGAAATAAGAAAGCAGTGTAAAGACTGCATAAAATTACTTCTTTTGTTAAAATATTACTGAGACGGATGCTCCCCTCCCCACTCCGATCGATATTATTTGAATGTTACATCATTTTATCTAAAAGAGCTGCAGGTTTATAAACTTCTTTGTGCAGAGCCATATGAAATGAAAACTAATGAGGTTCAAAAGGTTTCTGAACATTTAAAAAAAGTTTAATTTCAGTTTCCCATCTGGAAACTACCAGAATTGAGGGGGGAAGGGCTCTTCATTTTTTTTTTCACAAGATCCTCTTGAGATCTTTTTTTACTGTGAATTTGCCCTCAAGAACCCACAGAGGTTTTTCCCACATGCCTTTTGGAACAGACCCCCGGGAGTTTTCCTATCTGCCTTGCCCATGGTCTCTGCCATGGGACAGGTTAATGCAGGGGGTGAATGCCATCTGGTGAAGTTGTAGCAATAGCTTTTGGCAGCACCAGCTGTGTGGCAGTGGTGGGCTGTGCCTGCCTGTGCTGTGGGCAGGGCTGTATGGAAGCAGCAGTGGCTCCTGGTTCCAGCCACCAACCTGCCAAAGGTTGTTGACCCTTCTTCCTCAGGCCCCAAGGGTCTGTATATCTATTCCTGTAGATATACCCTCTTTCCTTGCTTGTTGTTTGGGTTCACATCCTTTATAAAACCTTAGGGTTGGGCCTCTTGCATTAGTTTCAACTGAGACCACATTTATCTCTTTCCTATGAAGTGATTTTTCCCTGTAAGCAGTTGTGAGTTCAGTTAGGGATTACCTTCTTTCCTGAGTAATATTGTCAACTGTTCTTTAATTCTCATGTGTCATCTCCTGATGAAAAGCATTTTCTCAGACGCCTCATCAGGCCAATGTCTGTCCTTTCCTCAGGGGATAGGAGCCTTTTGACGAGAGGGCTCTCCCATTTCAGGCTAAATTAATTACTCGATTTAACATCTGCTGGCTCCCTGGAGCAGTTAACTTTTAATATCTCTCCCCAGTTTCCATAAGATGGCTGTTTGTGTCACAGTTCTGGCTCCTGGGAGCCTTCTTTCAGTTGCAACACCCAGTACTCTCAAAGAATTTAAACAGAAGTTGCTTGTGATCTACTTGTGACAGAACCCTCAACTTAAGCCAAGATCCTTTTAGGTGTGTATTTTCAAGGTTGAATATTGATTTTTGTGGTAGCCAGTTTTGGCTCCCAAACTTAAGCTATCTTAAAGTTGTTCTGAATTTTTGGAGTTAAGTGGCAGGAGTTCATCCTCCAGGAATCCTGGTATTATCCCAGAAAAAGCTGTTTCAAGTCTTGAAGCAAACAAAATGCTTTCCCTTCCCCTTGCAGCCCTTCCTGCTCTGTATGGATTTTCACACGGACAGCGTGTGCTGAGCCTGAAGGTGGGAAGACAAGTGAGGTGCAGGGAGTCTACCATAGAGAAAGTATTTTTCCTAGCCCACCCGTGGTGGAGGGAAGCTCTCTGCCTGCTGCCTTTCTCTGTGCCAAAGAAGGGGGGAAACCCACCCCCCTACCCCAGTCACTGAAAAATGCATCTCCTCACAGGTACTAGTTAACTCATTTAAATGTCACTTAGCAGACGTGTAGACACAGTCCTGTTGTTTAAAACACTCCAGCTGCTGGTAATCACTGCAGGGGGAGTAAAGGCAACTGTAATGAGCCTGTTGGATCAATAGTTGCTCTTAGGAGTGTGTTTCTGCCTGCTTCTACACACCGGCAAATACAGAGAAATGCCCAAGCTAAAGAGCAATAGCTTGACTGCCCACTTTGCCTGTGCTAGTGCTGCCAAGAGCCAGGGTAGCAGCTGCCTTTTGAGCTGGGTTCAGGGCACGTTTAGCAATGGCTATGGGTAAGGGAAGATAATAGGCCATCCCAAAATATACCTCCCCTTCCTCCCTGGGGGCAGCAGGAGCACTAGCCAGCCTACGTGGCTCTGGGCTTCACTAACCCTTCCCTAAAGCTGTAAAATTCCGTTTTCCTTGACTTTGCATACCCCCCAGCTCCAATGAAGAATCAGCATCTTGAAGTTAGTGTATCTGTGAGAGTGTGACAGCACTGGTAGGTGGCCAACCTCCTCCTTCCAGTCCTGCTCCATACAGGTGAACCTGACTTATCCATCTTCTGCCAATGTCTGCCCCAGCTATAGTCTGGCATCTGCCTCTCCCCTCCCCCCCACTGAGGTTCACATCTCATTGTTCTTACAAATCTCCAAGTTATTTAAATCATCTACATTTAGCTAGTATGGCTCCAGATACTTGATATACGTGTTAGCTCCTTGTCATTCCCAGCTAGCTGCCAAATTCACATATTCCACCAATAAATAACACAGAATAAGTAATGTCACTGATAAAGAGGGTGAATGGTGTTCACCTCAGCGCTGCTGCTGGGGGAGCTGAACTGATCCTACTTGCTGGCTTGCTGCAGCACCTCCTTAATGACTTGCTGCTCCCAGGATGTCAGCTGGGTTTATATTCACCTCTATTGTACTAATAACTAGACAGTAGTTCTTTGCTTTCTGTGAGCCCCCTATATGTCAGAGATTTTGTTAAAACCTGACAAATGATTGCTATTCTGCCACAGAAGTCTTTATTTTTACTATCTGTGCTCAGCAACTGCAAAGCTGAAAAAGAGCAATCATTGGAGTAATAGGTCCTAAACACAGAGTTAATATTTGTTACATGAGTAAAAACTGCAAACAAGAGCCATAGGTGACTCACTGCAACACTTTGGTGTGATGTGTTTCCAGAGGTTTGGCAGCCAGCAGAGCACTGTAAGATGGCTCAATATATGACTGCAAAGGAAAATAAATTAAGTAGCAGGAAACCAAGGAGAGGCTTGAGCAAGATGCTGATAAAATTACAGAAGAAATGAAACCCAAGCACTCTCTGAAGAGCTGAGTAACACGTATGGTAGAACTGTTAATGCACCTGACACAACACTTTCAAAAGCAAAGTCCTGTTCATTTCCTCCTTAGATTTTTTTCATAGCAAACAAGACATGTAGTCAGAACAGAGCATTTAAGGCAATGCAAGGTATCCTGAGTCTGCTGGACTGGCTAAGGGGCCAGCCAGATGCTGCACCCCAGCCAGTCAGGACCATGTAGCACATCTGAGCAGTGATTTAAAGAGGAGCTCTACAGTTGCCTGGCTTCTCCCTTTGTCTGGCAAAACCTCTCTGCAGTTCTTGAAAGAGGTTTTCTTTCCTTTTTCTCGCTTGATTTCCTCATGAGTTACCATGCTCTTCCTTTTCTTTCCTGTGGCTCCACTTTGATCTGGATTGCATTTGGCCCCATGCACTGGCTGCCTCCCTGCCCTCTGTGGCAGACCCCGTGGTGGTTTCTCCCCAGTCTGGGTTCTGTACCACTTCAGGGAGATCTGGGGAGCAGCAGAAGGGAGGGACAGCACAGGCCCATGGTCACTGATCTTCTCAAGTGATATAACATAAGATATATGTTTGTTAGCCATGGTATTGCCAGCACAGCTCTGTTGCTGGGATGTCTTTTCACAGGCTGGAGTTTTACAGTGAATCAGGTTTGAGCATGTAATTGCTTTATCTCGTAGTAACAAATCAGGTTGGACAATGGAGCCCAAATGATAAAGTAGCTAATAAAGAAAATTGAAAAAACAGATTCTGTTACATATTTGGCTTTATTAAGTTAAGCAGCGGTAGAATTAAGGCATCTATTCGCACTGCAGGTGGTTTTTTTTTTCCAATCAAAGCTGGAAAGTCATACTACTGATACTGTCAGAACAGGTATTACAGTCTTTGGGGAGAGATAAGGCAAAAAATAAAAGAAAGCAGAGTTTGGGACTGTTATCTCAGCAGCAGATTGTATCTGTCCTGAGAAACAGTGGCTGGAGACAGAAATGACATAGAAGGAGGTGCAGCCCTGTCTTCATGTGAGCCTCTCATGTGTGACCGAGAACCCATCATAAACAGATGGAGAACAGGTTGACTGTAGTACTGTCCAATGAGGTTGTTTGATTGAAGTACGGATGGTGGTAGTGACAACATATTCCCTGGTTATTTTATCCTTGGTGCAAACTAGCTCCTCTAGAAGTTGCTGCTCTGAAATGTTGCCCTCCAGAATTAATCTTGAAGTACTCCAGAATGAGCCAGAGCACGGCAGTCTCACTACTCCCAGCAGTCTTGGCTTGTGGGTTCTGCAGACAAAGCTGGGACTCTCAGCAGCCCGGCAGCACCGCTGCTCCTGGTGCCTGAGCCCAAGTGCTCAGCCCTGGGCAACGCAGCATGAATGCTCCCCATGAGGTGCTGCAAAATGCCTGAAGGTAGAGGCTAAACCCATGTGGGGAGCTGTGAGCACAAGTGACTCTTTTCTTCTGCTTTATTTTCTAAACAGCATCATTTAGAGGAGGTGTCCCTTATTTCTCTAAGAAATTGTGTCTTCAGGCATGGAGAAATTTTTTTTTTTTTTTTTTTTTTTTTTTTTTTTTTTTTTTTTTTTTGAGAGTAGGCAAATATCATGAGTATTCATTTTAAATCTGCTGGGTTTATTTTTAGACATGGGGCATTAATGAAAAAAATTATTTTTCAGATGTATGGAAACACACTTCCTCTCAAATGTTATGCAATGTACTAGTATAGATTAATACTATGAAGGAAAACAAATAACAACAAATAGCATTTCTAATTGATCTTCTGGACACTTTAATATGACACGGAATTAAGTGCCCTGGAATATTTTTAAAGGATGATGCTGCTGTTTTCTGATGGTACTTTATATTTGACCACAATGGCTTGTTTATCTGTTTGGCAAAACCACATCTAATGGCCTGTGAGTCAAGCCCTCTGGTAGACCTGCAATGTTTCCAGAAAGTGCACACATGAGGGGTCTCCCAGAGATTCCGTGCTCCATGTTTTCTCAGAAAACAAGCTCTACCAGTGTGACTTTTTGAAGAAGGAAAATTCTCAGGTTAAAATAAGATTCTTTTTGTGCCCTTGGTGGGTAAGTCCTTCCCCTGTCTTGTTTTTGAGTCTGGTGCCTCCTGTATTACACCCTCTAGCCCACTTCTCTGTGTCCTCAGGCAAGACACATCTCTCCATCACCACTGAGGCTTCAGGGTGCTCCCTGTTCCTTCTAGGCGCTATGCCAAGCCCTCAGGGTGTTGAATCATCTCAGTTTGCTGTCACACTCCTTCTCCAAATTGTGGGGGCCCTGAGCTTTCTGAGGAGAGACAACTCCCCTCTCCTCACAGAGGATCTGAAGTGCAAGAGTGAGAGCAAAGCAAATTGGCAGCTCCCCTGCATTACCTCTATGTCCAGCTGGGACAGACCGAGAGCAATTACACAAAACAGAGCTGGGCCACTAAATTTGATTATGTGGATTACTCCCTCTTTTGCAGAATGACTGTTTAATGCATTTTTAGAGCTGAATTTTGGAGCCTCTCTGAAGTTAGGGCATGGAAAAGTGATAGGAGTGAAGATGACAGCATGGTATGGCAGTTGTGTTGTCTCTCATATGTTGTCCCTTTGTAGTGAGAGATTGTGGCATTTGTATTTGGTGCGGGGGAGGGGTGGTAAAGACAAATTGTTGTCAATCTACTCTAGAAACTTGTAATATCCAGCTGCACAGGGTTGTTTCTTTGCAAGTTTATTTACATTTGTTTTACAGTCAGAAGCATGAGGAAGTGCGCTGCAGAAGGCAACCAGAGCAGCTCTCAGTCTGCTAATATGGGTTGAAGTGCCTAGACAGTAAAATTGCATTTCTGTTTTTCTCTACATAATTGAAAGGGGAAAAACCCTAAGATCTCTGTCTGTAAGGACTTTGTTTATATGAAAGAAAGTTTACACAGCTTGTAGAGAATTAATTTGTAGGAAATGAAATCTCTGCATCTTCTTCATCTTATATACATGGTCACCATCTCATTCCAAATCACACCACCACTTGGGTTAAAACTTTAGGGTTATCAGGAAGATTTCAGGTTTCAGAAAGAAATGCTTTTTATCTTAGATTGAGAAGAAATTAGTAAAGAGAAGAAATGTTTAATCTTACTTTATAGGCTTTATAGAGGAGCTTGACTTAGTTAATGAGCAAGTCCAGTTTGCTCTACTCTTTTTTGTAGGACACAATTAATATTGGTGCCACCAGGTGCAGCTGGGAGTCCATTTTGTGCTGGCCTTGCCCTGGCAAAGGTGGGCAAGGGTTACGTTGGTCTCAGCTGGCAGCAGCCCTGCTGCTGAGTTTGGGACATGGATGCTGTAGGGATGCTTAGTTGTGCTGGGCAAGAATGGGAAGGCATGGCCAATTTGTGGCCACACGAACTGGGAGAGCTGCCAGAGTCACAGGAAAGCAGCATCAAAGTGATGGCCTGGGCTCTGTCTGCTGCTTCCCATCAGCTAGTGGAGGGTCAGGAGAAAGCCAAGCTTTCAGTCAAAACTGAAAGGGAAGCTGACAGTGTTTGAGGTCACTTTAAGAATGTAAGGAAGACAGACTCCTAAATGAACTTTTTATATCTTCTGATCCTCTACCTCTGCACATCCTGCTCTCGTGGGCAGTGGGAATGACAAAAGCCTGAACTATACTTGTAGTATTTTTAGTTCAGGCTGCAGCAAGAAGTGCTGGACATTTAATGGGAGAGGACATTTCCATGGGCCTTCAAAAACATTTGTTTTTATCCATAAGGCTTGGACAGATGCCAGCTGCCATGTGAAGTCTCTGTGTAAGTGCAGCAGTTAGCTGAAACAGGGATGTTCATGCTTGTGAAAGGTACTTGTCATAAACGAACATGATATCTGAACTAAAACTGAATCCAAGGGCGCTTGAAATCTGTGGCCAGTGAAGATGTTTTGGTGAATGTGCAACCCTTCTCGAGGTGCAGAGGAGGAGTAAATGAATCCAAGGGTTCAGGTGCACAGTCAGAAGCGCCTCTGCTCAGGGGCTTTGGGAAGCTGCTGGGCTGTGTGATGCTGCGAGGCCTTAGCACCCCACGCTGCTGCCATGTGGGACTCTGAGCATGGCCGGCTTGCCAGTAGCCTCCAGCCCTTCTGTGGTGCCAAGTGAAATCTCCTGTTGGTAAAAACCTTCTTCACACCTGGAAATGAAACCCTAGTTGGGTTCATGTGATAAACAGGAAGGAAGCAGAGCTGTCATTTCAGTATTTTCAGTAGATTTCTCTTGTCTTCTCCAGGGAGTTCAAGTGCTTCCTTGGACTTGGCTGGCCTCTGCAGCTCTCCTGGCCTTCTTCGTGTAGCCTGGCACAGCTTGAAATTTTCCACTGAACCATTAACCATTACCAGGCATTCATGGTAGCATCCCCTCCCACCCCCCCACCCCAAACTCCATTTCCCTCCTATCCCCAAGTTGTGGATGTCTTTTAAAGCCAAAATAAGAACAATGATAAATAAATAGTGCAATCCAGGATTCCTGTGAGAGAGAAGGATACAGACTCAGTAATAATAAGGGTCAGAAGCATAAAGGAAAGACAAACAGGAAATAATGGGGGGTACAGGTCGGGACACAGCAGGGGTCGGATGTGACCGGGACATGGAACAGGCAGCCAAATTGCCAGCTGATGGCTGTCAGGGCTAGTAGCCTCTGATCCAGGTTGCAGCAGGTCATGGTACTCTTGTTGCATGGCCTCTGAGTAGTGGGGGCACTTGTGGTGCTGCTGTTCGGCCTCAAAGGATCACCCCAAAAGCACAGTCAAAAGGTGCAGGCAGTTCCACATGGAGACTCGTTGTCCTGCAGACCGTGCTGGAGGTCTGCCACAGAGTCAGTCCAGCACATCTAATGAATACTAAATTCACTGCATTTTCTAAAGAAGAAAAAAAATGAGATTTATTTTCAAGATGGATCATCATGTCTTTAACTTTTTTTTTAAAATAAAGACCAGTACATAGCAGGAGGGAACCTCTGCCACAAAAAATCAATATCAATTACTACTCTGTAAAAGACTAGGCGTGCATACTCACTGTGGCAATGCCCAAACCGAATCCCCTTTGTGCAGGGAGTACTCAGCTCTTTCATAGCATTTGTGGCTGTAGTGGTAGTTGAGCTATTACAGGAACAATTGATGAGGCTAGCTGACGTCAATACTTGAGAAGAACTTCCTGTTTTAGAAGTAAAAGTAAAAATGGATGTCTGTTAAAAACATAATTTAAGGTAATCAGAATGCCATATAATAAGAACTCTGTTGCGTATAATTGGTGCTCCTCTCTCATTTAGCATTGCAGTTTGTCTGTATTCAATTTCCTCACATGATGTGATTATTGCTTTTGATTATTACTATCTACATCTAATGACAAGTAAACTTCTGGGTTTTTTTCTCAACCCTTTCAAAACGACCTTGTGCCATTTTGCATTTAAAGGGAAAAATCTGGCTGGGCGACATCCTAGGTAAGTTTTGCAGTCACAGTCAGTATTCATGCCATTTGGCTGGTTGGCTTTGGTGAGCAGCTCTGTGTGAGCACAAGCTAAAACACAGGATTTCACCTCAGAGGTAAATCTCTCATACCACACTGGCACATTGGTGCTTCAGGGTTATTAGTCTTCTGTCAAGGTTGCTGCAATTCAGCATTTTAGGATGAGGACCAGAGTCCCCATCCTAGTATCCTAACCCTATGTGCCACCCAATATTTCCCTCGATCTCCTGAACTTTTCTGCAAAACTCAGTACAGTACTTGAGACCCAAAAAATTACCATGTAACGTTGCAGTGACTATATAAAAGCTCACAGAAGCATGAGTTGAAAGGAAGGTTTTAACCCCTTCCAATTAAAGGTTAAAGAGCCATTCAAGCTGTAAAGAAAAGTAACTTTGGTCCTTGTCCCCAGCCATGGCAGAGCTCCCCTTGCTTGGCCACTCAGAGGTGTTAGAAGAACAGGAAAGGTAAGGGAGTGACAACCTGTGGATGGGCATGGATGTGAGCTCCTCTCACCTGCCTTGGCTCAGGTGGGAATTTTGGAGGCACCAGGGTTTTTCTTTCCCGTGGCGCTGACTGCAGCCTCTTTTGCTTCTCCAAAGGCAGGCTGACCTCTCTGTTGCTCTATGGGTTTGGGCAGGAGAGGGTTTCTTTTACAACCTCCCTTCACCAGAACACTTCCCCCACAGCCCTCCATCGGGGCATTAGCTGCTTGTGTTATCACAGTTCGCCCCCAGATAATCTGTTACTTGGGTCTCTGTCCAGGAAATAGTAATGTGAAAAAGGAGGATCATCAACTTTAACAGCTTTCCTTTCCTGTGCCAGCTGCTGTAATTTCTTCTGTCTCCTCCAAGGATTTGCACTCAATAGTGAGACCAAGCTGTGCAGAAAAGGCAAGGAAGTCCTCCATTTAAAATGGGATCTGCTCAAGGAATGCTCCCCCTCCCCAAGCAAAGGCTGAATTCTCTCCTCGGGTGTGTAGAAAGGGCCAGCTGAAATGTGCATATCTAAGTACCATATTTTTCTGAATGTTGACTCTTACAAGATTTTTGATGAGATTACTAGATGACCTCTTAAAGCCCTTACCCACCCAATTATTTATTATTCTTGCTCTAAGATTTCGTAGTGGCTCCTTTATGGCTTCTTACATAGTTTACTTGCTATTGAAGTTAAATGAATTGCTTAGTAAATTCCTGGATGCCCCTTTTTATAACTCAATTGAGTGCTGTATTTTGTGGCTCTGAAATCCTCTGGCACCTCATCTGTTCTCCATGAACTTTCAAAAAATCACTGCTCAAGGTATCGCACTTCTCTCTACTAGCTCTGTTAGCAATCTCTGAAGCTTGTCATTTAGTCCCATGGGCTTATAAATACTTTCCCAGGAATTCTTTTCATCTTTCCTTTTGATTTACTCATGATTCAACTGAAGCATCTGTAGAATCCAATCCTCAAAGTTGTTCCCCCCCTCATTCTTGCCTGTAAAAAGGCAGCAGTAATTGGTGTAGAGACCTTAGTTTCCCAGCGTAGGAGAAATGCTCTTGGTTAAGGCTGTTAGCTAAGACCCAGAAAGACTGATTTCTGCAGTACATCGAGCAGCTTTCCTGCTCATGATTGCAAACAACACATTGGTCAGATAGCACACAAATTATCGTTCTATAAAGGAAAGATGTTGGTGAACTACAAAAATATTTGGACTGAATATCAAGACTGTCAGTGCTTGAAGAGCTGACTGCTCTGACCACATCTGATTTAATAATTTTGCTTCAAAATTCAAGTTCCATCAGCTCATCAGCAGATCAAATGGGCTATAACAAAATGGGATTAGACAAGTTATTGTCACAACTGGAAGAATAATAATAGAAAGTCCATAACACATGTAATGATCCACTGATCAAAAATGTTCTGAATTCCCTTGACAAGAACACTGATAATGATATAAATCTGATCAAATCTTTAGTGAACTGGGCTTAGTAAGGCATATGTAAGCAAAAGTTCCCTTGAAAGTGTGAACAATCTTAAATAATTTGGACAAAACTGTAAGAATATAAATAATTAATCAGGTGAGTTTTACATGGTTCCCATATGCCACAAGCTAATGTGTAATTGAATTTAGATGAAGGAAATTCTCCATTATATAAAGGTACAGTTAAGCAGATGAGGAACAAGTTTAGCAGCAATCAAAAAAATTAAATTAAAAAAATGAAAGAATTCCTAGTTATCAGGGGCACTTTTGTTGAGGGAATCTTGTGACAATAAGCCATATGGGCCAATCATATTTCTGACTATGTGCTGGTCTCAAAACACTCTGGCCTGTAGCAGAAGCTGTTTAGTTTGCCTAAAAACCCTTCCTGCACGTTTACAGTCAGTAAAACTTCCATGTGATCTAGAGAAGAAAGGCACTGAGGTCCTGATTCTATGCACATGCATATGTTTACACCCATGAATTAGAGTGGGAACATTCATGTGTAGAAAACTTAGCATATGTGTTAATCTTTGCAGGACTGACATGCCCAGTCCTGATACAGATCCTTGATGGAGCTTGCTTTCCTGCCAAGTGTTTATCCTAAGCTCCAAATGGGCCAGTCCTCCCTCATGGCAGAGTGTGAGCTTCCCCCACAGCAAGATCTGCCTGCAGAGAGATTTCCCACAGCAGTTCCAAAAATATGTCCTTAGGAGAATACTTTTCCCCACCTTCTGCAAGTCTCAACCCATGTGACATTCAAACTTTTTTCTTATGTCGCATCCCTCCTTTACAGTAGAGAAGATGACTGGCTGGTTTTTCCCTTTCAGACTTTTCCAGAGATTTGCTCTTCCATTTCAGTAGCTTTTCAGTACAGTGGATCTCCACCTATGGATATAAGGTACAGTGGAGTTTAATGTCATCCATCCATACTTGCAGACCTCAAATTTTGCTCTAAAACTGGCAAGAGTAGGGTAGGACTTTCATAGAGATAACCAATGCTAATTTAACCAAATATTATTTCAGCTTCTGGACTCCAATAGTTACAAGTGACAATAAGTATATTATTAGATTTCACCAAATGCAGGCAGTACTTTGATGTGTGGGTGTCAGTTGAAAAATAGACCATGATCTTTAGAAGAGCCCATGCTGTGATATTTCTGAATAGTCTGAAGCCACACCATCTTTGAGCTCTGCTCCTGTGATCACAGCTCTGTCCGTGTCCTCCCTGATGTGTCCCTTCTCTTTGAATAATTTCATTGTGAGAAATCCTGTCTAGTAACAAAAAATATTTTGCTGAGATCTTCAGTAACGCACTCATCATTTTTCTTCCTTCTTCCTCCCCCACACTTTCATTTGCTTTCACACTTGCAAATGTCCCTTCTACAGCTGATCACTTACTGTTAAATCACTTACTGTTAAAATAATGGAAATCTAGCTGGTAGGTTTGCCCGAGAGAGATTGTAGGTGTTTAAACAAAACCATTGCATCCAAAGACCATACTGAGTGACTGATGCACAACTTCACCAAATGGTGTTTACAGCTGAAATATTGCTGAAATGTTTCCTGTGTATGTGAACCACAACAAACTTTCCATTGCCTATGTAAACAAAATCCTTTGCAATCCTGTGCATCTGTACAACAGATACCAGAGGCTGTCCATATTCGTGAAGGTAATTAAACATTTTTTTTCAGTTAGCCATTTAAATGGTACTTAGTAGAAAAGCTGAATTGAAATCCAGGCACAAGGATTTTCTAAACAGGGTGATAATAGAAATTCTGCAATGTACTTAAACCTATATCATTTGTATTCCTAGAAGTATCACAGCTTTCTGAGCTTCCTAAAAGTGTGAAGTGTATCTCTGTTTCCCACATACATTACTCTATAGACACAAGTCATCTGTTAAAATAGGCTCTATAATAATCTGAGAAGTGCCTCTGTATCTAACATGTTTGTTTTGGCATTCTTGCTCTAGGCAGATGTGCAGGAGGGGTGGTGGCTGTCCAAGGGGCCTGTGACACTTGGGGAAAAGTAAGTAAAATCAAGACATTTGTGAGGTAAAAGTCTACTCTCCCAGTGCTCTCATATTTTATAGACAAGTGGATCAAGAAATCTGGGTGACAGGAATAACCAGATTTGTGTGGGTGTTATGTGCATCCACATGACTTCAGCCTCAGGACCTTTGCTTTGGCACCTCCAGAAGCTTTTCTGCTCTATTGTTAAGCAGCACAGCACAATGACTACTTTCACAGTAATCACAGGAAAAAAAGAAGCAGGCGTAGGACACACAAAATTGCAGCCCTGACCCCTGGGGGCCATTTGTCCAAACCAAAGAGACATCCCAGTGCTGGGATAAGGATATGCAGTGACATGTTTTGGAGTGCTTTGCTAGCAGCTAAAGCCAAACTCTTCTGTTGTGGACTGCTTGAGGAACATGCTGCCCAAAGTCAGGTATAAGTCTGCTGCTTAGCCCGGATCTTTCCCTTGGGGATGTAGGCAATGGTACAGTTAACAGATAAATGTCACACAGGGACCAAAGAGGAGGAATTTGCAGAGTATTGTGTTTCTAATTCAGTCATCCTGTGAGTTCTCTATTGAGTAAAACAGGACACTGCAGATATTCAATCCTTTATGATTTAGAGGAACTTCCTAGCCCATTGGAAACTTGAAAAGATCTCATCTGATCCCCACACTGGTGCCTGGTACTATTGCAGTGATTGTAGCTGAACTTGGATTTTCGACAAACTGATAAACTGTGAGCTGGAGTCAAGGAGGCACCAGCCAGTGCTACCAGGAATGACTCGCTGTAGCTACACCAGAGGGGTGAGCAGCTGGTGCTGTCACCTCCACATGCATTGTGCTTGGAGTGAAGCAGGCAGTAATCTGCTCTGAGCTTGTTCTGTCCATCAATTCAGCAAACTTCTGAAAAGAATTTTTTCATGTTTGATTCTCTGTCTGCACAGGCCAGATGAAGCCAGCCATGGGAAGGGCAGCGTTCTTTTGTAATATGGTGAAAAAAGTTAAATAACAGGATCCACTTTACATGTGTGTTTTCAAAAAATCCCATCCCAGCAATGGCAGTATGGGCTGTGAAAGAAGATAATAGTTGTGACTTTCTGTTCCCAGATGACCTTTAGTTGATTGGCACTTGAGTATGCATGGATGGCAAAGTGCACTATTTTAGCTTTTCCTTTACATTTTGTCCAACTGTGCTTTGAAGGTAGTTATCAGCATCAGTAGGAGTTGGAAGCAGCAAGGAATGGCATAGTTCAGTGTGCTGCTTTGAGAGGGTGCTGTTGAATTACTGTTTAGCAATCCAGAGGCTCACTGCATCACCAATATTTAACATGTTCAATTACCGCAATCTTTGTAATTTGTTGTAGGATATTATTAATAGGTAATGTACCTGAAACAAGGGGGACAACAAAGAAAGCAGTAAAGAGTTCTGTAGTTCTCATTTTTCCCATGAAAGAGATTTTCTGTGCATGACAAATTATAGTCCTGGTAGAAATTGTAACAAACTAACAAAATGCAGATCTGTTGAATGCAGTAAATCTTTGTCAATAGCACACATACACCAATGCACAAATATTGTCCATGAAAAGTCATCAGTGTTAAGAGAAGCAATTCCTGTAACAATGTTCATTTTTGCCTTGTGATAGTCCCACACACCTACTTATGTAGACATTCCAGACGTGAAATTACCTGAAACTGGATAGATGTCTACACAGAATAAACATTCAGAGCTTACAGAAAGAGAGAAAAATTAGGAATTATTCTTCAGTCTGCAGCAGTCAGTCCTGAAAATAACGTAGCAGGGGTTGGAAAGCATAGTTCAAGTTAATAGCTTCTCTATTGTAGGCTTCAGAGTGGCACAGACTCTTCTTTTTGAAAAGGCTAAAGAGGAGTGAATTCTCCCCGCACACCCTCCAGTTGTGCTGTTGCATAAGTGCTGCGATGCTCAGCCTTTGTTAGCTATTTTAGAAGTGGGCCATGTTTGCGGAGCATCTCTGTAAGAAGGTAGCAGCGAGACAGGATTCATTCAAGTGTCCTCTGAGCACAGGTGCATTCTCTGCTTTGCTGTGCTATCCAGCCGTTTTTTGGCAAATGCAGCAACCAGAATTAATCAGGGAAGCGGGCTGGGTTTTTTACTTTGCATTTGTTTTAGTTACTTTACTCTTCATTCTTACTCGACTGTTTTTCTTTTTTCCTTAGCCTCCTCATCCCTGCAGATGAATAAGTATTGGAGGAAGCACTTGATGTGCCTTTTCCGCAGGCTGGAGCCGACCCCACAGGCAGCAGAGCCCCTGCCGTGGCCGTGGCAAGTGCCCCGCAGTCCCTTGCTGTGCCCCCTGCGCGATGTTTCTTGCCCTGCCTCTCCCTGTGGCGTGGTGCACACAAAGTCAGGCACCCACTCTGCTGCTCCCGTGTTTGCCAGAGCTGTAGCCAGAGGGTGGGAAATGGTATTCCTGGTGTGGAAATGGGCTCCTCTCTCTTCCATCCCCGTGCCCGGGGAGGAGAGTGTGCGAGGAAATGGCAAGTGCAATACTGTAACTCAGATTTGACCCAGTGAGCCCCATGTGCCTGCTGATGTGCTTGGCTGAGGGAATATGTTTACGGCTGCTAAAGTCAGTATCTGCAACATAAGCTCACACTTTTCACCTTTTCTAACAATGCATCTATTTCTATATTCTTATAGGTTTAGTTAATAATGGTATATGTGAGTATAATGCAGTCATATTAAATGCAAGTGTGCAACTGAGATGGCCACAGGTGCATCTTGAGAGAAGGCTCTCAGTTCCTCTGTAGCAGAAGTGCAGGGGAGAAATTGTTGCAGTAGCTTCCGTGGGTACTCAGTTCTCCCCTGTCTATGAGCTGACCCACAATGTGCAAAAGCAATCTCCACAGTGGCCACACGAGAAAACACAAACTCAGCTGGGCAACTCTTGGGATATGAAATGCACTTGACAAGTTTATCCAAGTTTCTCAATGATTTACACAGTGCTAGTAGAGAAACAGCAAAGAGGAGTGGGGCTTCATCAGCAGGAGGCAGGCATGAAGCGGGTCTGTCAGCTGGCAGGTGCTTCTGCAGTGAGCAGCATGGTGTTGTAGGGCTCAAGTCATTGCTCCTTTGTGCAGACATGGCCCGTAGTTGGGTACTGAAGTTTTAGCAACAGTTAAGAAAAGAGGTGATGAAATGAAATGCATTGCAGAAGGGCTTATGACCAGTGATTTTTGAATCAGGAAATTGTATGAGTGCAAAGCTTTTGTAAGCCTTTGGAGATTATTTTATAGTACTTAGCTTGTGGTGTGTGTTCTCCGTGCATGTTACTGTGGATGCTGTGCCAGAGTAGCACATGGGCACTGAGAGATGGATCATACACCATGTTCAAAATTGACTTCTTGCCTTGTCCTAGCTTAACATAAATACATAGACCTGCTAATTTTACTGTCAATACTGAAATATACCAAAACAATCGACCAAGCCAGCCACAAACCACTTTAAAGAGCTTAGATATGAAGTGGTTTATGGCAAAGTTTTTAGCTGCTCACACCCAGTTGTCCATCAGCCTAGCTAGAGGGTATCTGAGGTGTTCCACCTGACTATGAAGATTACACATTGTCATGGCATAAACAGAGGCAGTCAAATAATGATAATACCTGGATGACCAAGGACATAATGACTCTGAAGACCACTTGAGAGCCTTTTTGGTATACTAACCTGTATCCAGGATCTCCAAGGATGTCATGGGGAGGCCGAAAGCTTGACAAATGTGGATGCAGAAATTAAATACTTCACATGCAGCTACAAAGCAGAAGTGCCATCTGGTCAAAAAGCAAATTCCTAATAGATCTGGGAGTCAAGGAGAAATATCCCATTACTATAATATCTCCATTACAAGGAAGAATATCCAACTACTCTTAACCATGTGAGAACTGTGTTTCAGGCAGGATTTATGCCAAATCATCCAGCATCAGGAGGGATGAAAACAAGGCAAATCCAAGCAGGCTCATTTCAGGGGTAGGCACAGTCTCCAGCACACCATAGTTTATGAGAAAGTGTACCATTTTTGCACAAGGCAAAAAAATACTTGAATTGGGGATGGCATTAAGAACTGAGCTGCTTTAGTGGTGATCTATGGCCAGGGAGCTTCTAGCCTATGAAACAGCAGTCTCTCCCTCAACTGGATGGTAAGGAGTGTGTGACATGGAGGGAAAACCAAAGCTGCCTCTTAGGTATCTTTCCTTCAGCCTTTTTTCTAAATAGCAAATAGGTATTATTATAGGTGCAGTACTCATGTACACAAGGTTTGTGCCATGCTGGTGGTTTGGAAGTTACCAATGAAGTTATTTCCATACACGCCAGAGCATTGATTCAGCCTATTCACAGCCCGTCCCCTCTCGCTCAGCTTTTGTCCATCACTAGTTTTAAACCATATAAATGAGTTGTAATGCCAGTCATTTCAGCAACACAGATGTTTGCAATAAGCATGCAGCTGAGAAGTGTAAAGTGAAGATGAATGTATCATTAGTATGCATAAGTAAACTTTTGTGGCCCATTTGTCAGATCAAGCTGAATTGCATCCCATCTTTCAGATTACAAATGTCTTGTATTAAAGCAACAAGTTCTTAAGAAGTCTGGGAAAATGTCGCACTTCGATAGCTCACTGTAAATACTTTAGTGCAGAAACTTTGTCCAGTATGTTCTCTCTCTCAGCTTTGGAAATAAAAGCTTAGGTAAAAGCTCTATTATTCCCAGTCTGAGACCTCATTGTGTGAGAGGCTTCCAGATCCTTTCCTATCAGGGAGAGCTTTCTAAGAGTTATCAACTACTGCAACTATGACAAGATGCTCAAGTGATATATAGATGTGTTCCTTCATTTGTTTTTAAGTTGCTCTTAAACACATTTTCTTTGGAGCAATGTTTCAGCCAAACAAGACAGGAAGGTAGTGGGGATTTTTTTGCCTTTAAACTACTGAACATTTTTAAAAGTGAGCTATGCTTCAGTGTTTTTTGGCACACGGAATCCATCTTAATGTGGAGTACATGACAAAAATTGCCATGCTTTCTATAAAGATCTTAAGGAGAATGACTGAGCCCCAGTACCACATTGTAAATTAACTATTGTCCTTTGTCAGAATCGAGTGTGCCCCATCATGTCAAATAACCACAGCTGGCATCCTGTCTATGAGCATGACCCTCATTCATTTCATTCACCCAGCAGTGAATAATTCATATAGCAAGTTTTACCCTGGGCAAAATACACTGACATCAAGTCACTAAACTATGGTCATTCACAGAACAAAATAGTTATTCATGCTTTCAATGTGAACCATTAAATCTTGCCAATTAAATTTAAGAATGAATCGAATTAATTCATTTAACATTATCTGAGCTCAAAACAACGTTGTTGCATGCTTGCTGTGCTTTGCCTTACTTTCCCCCTTTTTTTTCTTTTCAAACTTTACCTGGAAACAGATATGCTGTGCCGAGCAGGTTTTAGTAAGTCCTGTCTGGGGGAAGAATTTTGCAGGAAAGAAGGCAATTCCTAAGTCATGATGTGGCTCCCTCAGCTTACAGAGTTAATCATCAATTACTAGATGGTCATGTGGTTATCCGTAGCATTTTATGCAGTTAAGGAAGAAATGATTGCTCCCAAAAAGCTGTCCTTGCCTCCTGATGTGTACCAGGGCAGAGTGTGTTGCCTGCCAAGACCAAGGGGTGTGCCTGGAGCAGGATCTTCCCTTTCCCCTTGGTGGTGGCTGCTGTGCTCCTCGGGGCTGGGAGATGAGGTGGGCCTACTTCAAAGATGGAGGGGGAGCCGTCAAGCCCTCCTGCTTCCTGTGAGAGCCTGCCTGGCACACTGCTCTTGGGTAATAAATAGATAATAGTGCTGCTCAGGTGGCAGAGGAGCAAGTGCAAGTGAGGTGGAGCAGATGAGACAGGAGGGGATTACTGTGGTAGTTTTTGCATGGCTTGAATTTTGATGAGGAGGGAAGAAGCCAACCACGGAAGCGAGTCTTTGTGAGGAGCTGCTAAAAGCTTCCTCTGTGCCTGGCAAACCTAATCGCTGGCTGGCTCTGAGAATAGGCACTCTGCTAAGCCAATTAGAAAAGCTGGTAGCGCCTCCATGATAACATATTTAAGAAAGACAAAACCGCGGGAACTCTCTTTCTTTCTGACCTCCGAGAGGTGGTGAGGGTGCTGACGAGGCCACCGGGCCCTTTCCTCACGGGGCCACCGGGCCATGCCCCTGGGTGCCATCGTGGCGCCAGGAGCAGCCCTGATGCCGAGAGCAGCCCAAGCCAGAAGAAGCCATGCGGCTACCGCCATCTTGGCATGGCCAGCGATGGGCTTTGCCTGCCTGGCCATTTCTAGCCTGCCGCACTGCAAACAGAAAGGCAAAAGTGGTGGCAGCAGCTTCTCCATTTCGGCACCCCACGTGAAGAGATGCGCTAAACGTGGCCGGCGCGGCTTGCATGATGCCGGTGGGGACCATGTGATCAGCAATGAAAGGCATAGCAAGCAATTCCCCAATGCAGAGCCCAGACGAGCTCAACCTTTCAGTGCTGCAGAACTCTAGAAAAACTTTTCAATTGATAGAATTTGAGAACAGATGAACCTACTGACACTAATTCTCTCCTGAGTCAGAGAAAAGGAAAAGGTGAAAACACATGAAGAGAGCAACATGGCAACACCAAGGCCGAGCAAAGGAGGGAAGGGGAGAAGGAGGTGCTCTGGGCCTTGGAGCAGAAATCCTTCTGCAAGCCGTGGTGAAGACTATAATACATCACATTGTTCCCCTGTAATTAATGAAGTGCATGGGGGAATGCAGAATTCCCCTGCAGCCCATGAGAAAAAGGTGCTTGTGCTGGAGCGTGTGGATGATGAGAAGCTGTGATCTCGTGAGAGGCTTGAAGAGAGAGAGAGAACCCTTGCTTCCAGAGATAGAGGATGCTTTTATACTCGAACAGCTCATCCTTAAAAGACAGTACCCCATGAATCAAATGGCCGACGAAAAAGCAGCTGTGGGAAGACTGCTTTGCCCATGGGAGGCACTCACGTTGCAGCAGGCTACTCGTGAAAATTTAAACCATGTTGGAAAGGTTCACAGAGAACTGTCTCCTGTGGAAAGGACCCCGTGGCATAGCAAAAGAAACTCCTCTCCCTAAGTGAACTAAAGAAAGATTTTTTTTTTAAGTGACAAACTGACTAAAGCCCCCACATTTTGTCTGTCTGCACTGTCAGTGGGAAGGAAAGAAGAGCTGGGGTTGGGGAGGGGAAAGGTGTTCTAGAGGTTTATCCTCTTTTACTTCTGTTAATAAATTTTTCCTTATACCTTTTAAGTTTTGAGCCTGTTTTGCCCTTATAGTGCTTCTTCCCAATCCCTACCTCAACTCATGAGCTGCTTTTTAATTGTTCTTTTCCCCTCCTCTGCTCAACTATAGCAGAGGAGAATGAGTAAATGATTTTTTTGTGGGTGCACTGGCGTTTAGCCAGCGTCAAACCTGTGACAATTACACAAAGAGTCTTGTTACCATCAAGTCAAGCTTCTTCTTTGTTGTTTCCTTCCAAGAAAGAAAGTGATTCTTGTGTGCTGGTGGTGGTCACCACATAACCACAAGCACACAGGAGGGTGAGAGCCCTCACAGATGGCTCCTGGCTGGCAGGCATTGGCAGGAAGCTCTCAGGGCTCTCCCAAAGGCCTTGGGAGGGATTTGTGGGTGTTTTCTCAAAATGCTGTTATTTACAGGAAGAAAATATTTCCTTTGGAGGTTTATCACAAGATGATAAGCCGAGGAAGTGAGTTTTCCTCTGCATGACCAAAAGAGCTGGTGGATGGGTGGTGTTGGTACAGTCCTACTTAGTCATGTGGGGAGGAGATTGCTTTGTTAAACCTCCAAGTGTGGTCACTCAGTCCTTTCACAGCCTGAGGTGGGATGGGAGTGGCAGCCAGTTAGGAGGAGTTAATCATTGACTCTTTTGTGGGTGAAGGATGTACTAACAGTATTTGCACTGCATGCATAACTGCTTTAACCTGTTGTATGCTGGTCATTGCAGGGATGATGTGTATCCATGGCCTCACAGAAGGAGCATCTTCTGTTTGTGAAGAGATTGATGTGTGTTCTTTGACTCTGTGGCTGACAACGGAGCTGGCTTTTCTTCCCAGCCTGCAGTAGCCTCTATGCTTATGTGCATCCTTTGTCTATTTCAGTCAGTCTCCAACAGCTTATATAGTTCAAGGCCCCTCACATTTTCTGGTTTTTGCTCATTTACTTTCTTTTTGGTCAGTTTTCTTCCCAGGCGTGTTTAAGTTACTTGTTTGGAAAACAGCAATGGAAAGATGCAAGAAAAAATGTGGTTACCTTGCACCTGGCTACAAGCTGTAGGCCTGGTGTTAGCAATTCAGCTGAAGCAGGTTAGATCCCTTGCTGCCACCACTAATCCTGCTCAATGTTCAATGCCAAGTGCAAAATTTGGTATAAAATCTTGAAAGTCTTCCAAGCTGACTTGTTCACTTTTGAGATGATTTGCTTGATTTGGCACAAAATAATTAGCTGAAAACTACTTATCTTAACCTCCTGGAAAAATAGATCATATTCCAAAACACCCGGTTCCTTCTTAAAAATCACAGCTTCTGATCTGTGTAATGTAACACGGATAAATCCACATTGCTGCTTTTACTGTAATTAGGGCTCTGTGTGCTGTGTTTTCACAGCCTCTGATCAAGGCCTCCTCCCTGGCCACGAACAAGTGAGGTGGACAGAGGCAGTGGAGAGGGTTGGATTTGAAGCTGGACACCATGTAGAATAGTCACATGGAGACAAGACACTACTGTCATAGTCTCCGGTGCCTTCATTGCCTCAATGGTACAGTAGAATTGTGCAAAATTGGTCTGTACCTGCATCTGATCCCCTGGCCAGGTCTCGCTGCAGGGGAAGAGTGGTATCGGCTCTTTGAGCCCTTGTGCCTCGATGCGAACTGCAGCTACCTTCACTGCAAGAGCTCAAGTGTGCAGGCCCAGGTTATCTAATGGGTGTGACTCATCCAGCACGGTTTACTTTGGGTCACAGTTCACCTGGAACAGCACCCCTGGGAGCTGGAGGGAGCAAGGGGATGTGTGTGCATGTTTCCAAGCTTCCCTGGGTCCCCTCTCACCCCTCATTCCTTGCTGCCAGTGCCCATCCATGGGTGGTGGTGGTCCTTTGGTGCCACCTTCCCAATGTGATGCAGGCAGAGGAGCTCTTAGGCGGCTCCAACAGCTCTAGCAGAAACAGCAGCTTCTCACTGGGCACTCACTGGATCTTAATATGCACATTGGTGATCCATAAACTGAACCAAACAGAACATAACTCCCTCTCCTCCAGCGATCCACTTGCAAGAGGGGTGAGTGTGCCTGTATGGGAAATTCTGGGTGAAGTGTAGTTTGTGTGGGTTATCTGAGGCCATGGGCTCTGTGTATTCAGTCTTACGCTCATGTAATTTTTAAGGGTAAGGGGTATGTGAGCTGTGCGTTATTGTTATTTTTTAAAAAGGAAATTTTTTCTGTAACTCATTTGCATTTTAGTAAACTGGCTTTCTGACCCTTTTTCCTTGAAATTGCTCTGGTTTCCCTCCAAAAATCCTGCTGATAAAGAGAAGAGCCCCTGACCTCTGATGGCAGGCTCTGCTTCAGCTTATGCAAGGAATATGCTGAGGGACCGCTGTGGCTGGCAAAAGAAGGCATGGGAAGATACAGTGAATACACATTAAAACTAGACAAATTCAGGCTCAATAAAGGTATATATTTTTCACAGCGGGCAGATTTAACCATCGGAGCAATTTTTGTAGGGATTTGGTGTATTTTCCATCACTTCAAGAATATAAATCAAGCCTGCAGGTACTTTGATATGTTTTAAGCAGAACTTGCAGACTTGATTCACAATTGCCTGAATGAGGTTTCTTTGGTTTGTTTTGTACAGCTGGACAGAGCAGATGGTCAGAAAAAGATCTCCCTAAGAGATCTGTGTTTAAATAAGCAAACAAACAACCTCCTTGAAAGTGATATCCACACATACAGATGGATGAAAATTACAAGTCCTTAGCAATACTAGAAAAGGAAATGTTTGTGTCTTCTGTAACTGACCCGTTTTTTGTATTCCAGATGCAGGCTAATTTGCAGGGAAATGTGGTAAACTGTTCATACTGAGGACAATGTTAAGATGTGGCACTTACTGGGGAATGACCCCCACACCCTACAGTCCCATAGTGTTGCCTGGAGCAGCCCCCCCATGGTGTATCCCTGCTTCCTGACTTTTAGATTCCCACCCACGCCATGTTAGTGCCTGGAGGGGTGCAGAGCAAGGCAGCACATGGGGAGGCTGGGCTTCTCTTTAAACCCAGCTGCCCTGATGCCTTATCCTTGACCTGGAACAGAGGCTAGACAAAATTAGAGGAATAAAGTAGGCATTTATTGACAGGCTTTCAAAGGCCACACCCTGGCAATAAAAGAGCCCTGCTGTAGCCCTGCCAGGATGGGCCTCAAGATGGACACAAAAAGGGCTTTGGTCACAGGGTTTCACACTTTTATAAGTTATGGTCCTTTTGTATGTTGAGGTTAACTGACCAATTAATAACTTCGAATTATAAAGTTCCATCCTCCTTGCTGGCCCTCCTCTTTTTTATGTTGTTTATGCTTTTGGGCCTGAGGTTCTGAGCGATTATCAGGCCCCTCTCCCCTAACAGCCAACCTAGGAAGGCCCCAGCCGTCCCAGAGAATGTCAGTGAACAGTTGGAGCTCTTCATTAGAGAGAAACTAATTAGACGTTTATTATTTATGTGATTTTACATTAATGGCCTGGCAACAAGATTTATTTCTCAACTTACTTGTTTCACAATGTGGTTTCTTCAGCAATCAATTGATATTTGGTTAGCTTAATAACTATCTTGTTAAAATTAAATTAAATGCTACTCTGATTTAACTGTATTAAAATAAATGTTGTCATTGTTAATGAAATGCAAATAACTATTTAAACGGTGGCAGTGCTTCATTGAGTTGCCACTGTTGGGTGGAAGGGTGTTGAAGAACATGCCAGTGAGGTGGGGGATGACAAGAAGTGCTGAGAGCTGGAACTCCTGCCAAAAGCAGCAGGGCAAATGGAAGCTTCCCCCTGGCTGCAGCAGGTCCTGGATGATAACTGCAATGGCGTGTGAAAGCAGTTCCTCTGTTTAGATAGGATACCTGATCTTATAACTTTCACTATCTGATATGCCCACTAGGCTAGGAATTAAAGCACTCTGGCTATGAGCATCTAAAAGCAGATGCAGGTCCCCCGTGTCTAAATAAGTAACAGTGAGTTAAAATGAGGGATCCTCCAACTTTCCCTGCAGTGTGGGACAAAAGCTGACAGAACATTGGTCTCGGTGCTTATTCATTTCCTGGCACTGTGTGTTCCCATGCACAAAGGCCTGAGCCTGCTGCTTTGGCAGACATGGATAGAGGCAGGGATAGCAAGAGGACGCCTCTGCAGGTTCCTGCTGTGCAAATGCCTGCCCCTCTCACCTCCCTACAACACCCCCTTCCTCTGGCAGGTAGCAAGCTTAGACATGGAAAAAGTAATCAATTTGGACTGCAAATAAGGATTTATGAGCAGACAAAGCAGCTTGCTTGTCTCTGCTGCTCCTTAGGTCTGAGGAGAAATCCCTGGCTGCAGGCAGTAGGTTGCCACACACCAGCAGACTGTGGACTTCTGCAGACCTTCCCATCCCTGAAGGTGGAAAGAATGATGCCCATACAAAAGTTAAAATGTGTTCAGAACTTTCCGCTGATATGGATGCCTACATGAAATAGTAGAAACAGCAGCTAAAGTTAGCTAGAGTCATTAGGAGAAACGTCCTGATGTGTCGCCAAAGCTTTAAGCTGAAACTGTGCAATCTGAAATGCACGGTGGGTAGAGTTGATCCAGCTTCCTTTGTAGTGGGCATGATACCACTTGTGACTGCAGCAGGAGCCAGGGCAGGGTGCCCGTGAGAGAGAGAGAGGTGAATGCAAAGATTGACCTCCACAAGCAGGGTCAGGTGTACATCCCTGCGTTCAGAGGGGTCTGGGTACTGCCCAGAACAATGGAGAAAATTAATACAATGGTGCTGCATCAGCAACCGATCTTGTCTTTTGTTTACATGTGGAAATAAATAGTTCATTTATATCACCAGAGGCCAAATTTGTATGCACAAGTCCTTTTTACTGAGTTACAAGGACAGTTGCCTGTACAAAGTTGGATCAATGCCTGCAGAGAAATCCTTGAAATAACTAAGTGCAAAAAAGCATTGGCCACAGGGTGCGTTCCCAGTCTTTCTCTCTGAAAGCATGAGCACATCCAGGCATTTAATATTTACACAAACCGTGTAAGCAGTTAACTGAGCAGCAAAGAGCAAACTCCTAAAACAAACCGTGCTGCAGTTTGTAACACTTGTATTTTTGCTCATATGTGTTACCAGTTATTGACACAAGTGCAAGAAGCACATGTGCATGCCATAGGGAGGCATTATTCAAGACGAAGTACTGTACTGGATCTGCGTATACCTTCACAGTTCAGATATACAGGCATTTCAACACAGGCATTATTTTTTAAAAAATTATTATTTTATTTTCATTTCTGGATAAAATGAGGCAACAGATCTAAGCCTGGGGGATATAATAGATAGAATGAAAAATTGGGGGAAAAAAAGGAGTTAAGTTTAGCTCAGTATGAAGTGTGCAAAGATTTAGACTTGGTGTGGTTTTTAATAAACTTAGATGAACAACATATGATGCCTTGTGTTATATTAATCTCCAGTGCTTGATGTTTCATGTGATTTTCCAGCAGCTTTCATTTATTGAATTCCCTGCTTAGATTTTTAGTGAAAAGCAAAGAAGATTATGAAACATCCCGGTTTTAATTCTAATTTAATTGCATACAATTAGCTAAATACATCATTTGCTACAACTCCAGTTAATACATAGTTAAATGTAATTTTTACAATAGTGTGCCAAATGACATATTAATAATATTTAGTATCATTAGCATTTGATTGCAAAAATATTTGCATACTGTTTATTAGGATGCGATATGACATGTTTCTGCATTGGTTGACTATGTAGGTGACTAAGGATTATTAAATAATTCTCAACCCATACCCTGGATTTTAAAGCTTTCAGATTTGTTTGTTTATTTTAGAAAAGAATAAAGTCAAGTTCCTGACACTATTTTTGTGCCATGGTTTTCTAGAATAAGTGCATTCAGCCTTATTCCTGTCCTGACTACACTTTTGTAGTTATACTTAGCTGAACCCCAGTTCCCTGGAATTTGGTTTCTTTATTCTTCTCTATTTTTCAGTCTGGCAAGAATGATGAGGGGAAAATTGATCTTGCCTTGGGGATGAGGGACTGGAGTAAGTGATCTCTGTGGGGCCTTTCCAACCCTGTTTTCCTTTGATCCTGCACAGTTTGGAGCTCTCATACATCCGGGCGGATCATGGTGGTGTAAAAGCAAACTGGTGTCCGCACTTGGCTGCCACATCTATACTGAGAAAATGAGAGTAGTGCAGCTCCAGCCATCACTCGGTGGTTTCATAACCTGATTGTGCTGGTGAGATAGGGATATACAGTGCTCTCTCCTGGCTTGGGTATTACTGCCACTGCCCTGAGGGATTTAGTACTGGGTTGAACCCCTAGCCTCCAGGCTTTTCACTGAGTTCTGAGATTCTCATTGCCTCCCAGCTGGAGGGGGCTGCTGTGTTTCCTGACTGTGCCGCATGCCCTTTGCTGCAGGGCCTGGAACATATGGCATTAGACAGTAATACACAGTGCTGCAGCTGCAGAGAAATTGGAAGTGTTGCCTGGTGGTGTTTGCTGGTGTTGCAGCACAGCAAAGCAGCAGCAACTTGTGCCAAGCTCTGCCAGCCAGCGGTGTGCCAGAAACATCAGGATATTGCAAGAGAGACTTGGGGTTCCAGATTTCATCCTGGGTTTGAATTTTGTCTCTCCTAGCCCTAGGGATGGCTCACTCCAGGGCTTTGGTCTGGCCCAAAAGCAATGACAGGAAGCATTTGTTAACTTGAAATGACATTTGGCTTTCTAGGGCCACCCAGTATCTGGGCTCGCCTTTCCAGGGCTACAAGTACTTCCAGGTGTTTGGGGTAGAGCCATATGTAAAAACATCCTTTTCAGGAGTAATAGTGCTCTGCCACTTGTGCTGTCTGCAACGTGGAAGCAAAAATAAACAGGGAACCTTAGGGATGAGGGTCAGGCAGAAACATAGGTTCTGGCAACTGGTTGGAAACATCTAGTAATAATGACTGATTTAGAAAAATCAAAATGAGGTGTTACTTTAGTTGTGGTGCCAAGTTCTGGGCTGAGTGGCCTGGAGGCTGGAGTTCCTAAATGTGAGGAGCAGAAGCTGCAGCAAAGCAGTAGGACTCTATTTATGCAATACTATGACATTGTGATTTGCTTTGAAAATAACTACCAGTCGCTGCAACTCCAGAAATGCACAAACTGTGCCCCAGAGCTGCCTTTACTTTTATCAGGGATCACCTCTGAAAAGAGGGGAGTTTAATCTATGTTTTTCCTGGAGTCTTTGGGCTGGATACCTGTGTCTGTACTGGTAGTAACCCAGGCAGGCAGAGGCTGTGAAGGGTGTTTGACAGCTGTGGGGTGTAATGATGAGCTCATGGAGGAAGAAAAATTGCTTTGGCTTTCATTGTGTCCTTCTGGATTTTTGGTCAAAAGTACAGTTACAGGATGCTCGTGGAAGGTTTCTTTATTTGTTTCCTTCTTTCTTTGTCTCCTTTAGCATCTTGAAACAAAACTGTTTAGCAACAGGGCTTAACAGAATGGAAAGCAACAGCAAAGAGCAAACAGAGAGGTGAGGTGAACATGAACTGGTTTCCGCAGCCTTTGACAGCTCATCTGGTGGGAATAATGAGTAATTTATGTAGCGTTCTCCACTTCAGATTATCGAGTGGCTAGACTGAAGCTGGGAAACACTCCAGGTCCAAATCAGATACAACAAAGGGGATATTTGTAATCCTTTGTGTATTCCTTTATTTTATTCATTTTTATTAATTTCCTGATACTGAAAGTATTTAGGGGGATGGGGGAGGGAAGACAAAGTTTCACATCCCACACTCTGTTCTCGTGGTAGTCACTCAGGGTGTTGGGATCAGCACATTCATGGCAGGCCTGTGAGGCTGCACTGTGAGGTTTGGGTGACATTCAGCAGCAGGTACTCTGTCCTGCTCTGTGGCAGAATCTGTCGTGTCCTTGACTGAGCCACCACTGATCAGTGAGAAGAAACGGAAGAAATAAAGTATTTAGGTTTAGTTTACCAGTAGGGAAGGGTCACTGTGAAGTACCACCAAATCATTTGCTCGTCTACAAGCAAGTCAGTGCGCCTCCTCAGATCCAGACTGACACTCAGTTAGTTCTGCTTTGTCCCAGAATCTGGGCTACCAGAAGATGGCTCCCTCCTTGGTAGAAAGCAAAGCAAGGGCAAAATTGGAGTCCCTGTCCCTGTAGTCTCAGCCCACAGAGCAGCTCCTCCCCACCTGTGTCTGGCAAACAGCCTGAATCTGTAACCAAGTGGCAGTGTGTGCAGTCCCATCTCACTCACAGAGTCAGCATCACTATGGGTGTCTTGTCCTGCCCTAGGGAAGGATGAAGGTCAGAGAAGAGCTTGGCCAGGGATATGACTTCTCCCAGCTGACCAGGCATGCTGAAGACAAGTTTTCATCTTGGAACAGGTCAAAGAAAGGCAATTAAATCTCAGTAAATTCAGAAAGCAGTGTTTTCCTTGAAAAGCTCCAAAAAAAAGCTAGGGGAGAATGTGATCCAGATGATCCTAGATGCTGACCCCATCAGCTGCTGCCTCCAAAATGATCATCCCAGCCTCATCCCTACTCACAGTGCAACTACTCTGTGTAATGGAGATACTTACATGGGTCAGGATGATGCTCTGTGGCCTGAACATGCCAGGGGAGCTGGGGTGACCTGTTCAGAGCCCTGGGAGTGCTTCACCTCCCTGAGTCCTGCCTGCCCTCCTCACTCTTCGGAAGGGTTTGTGCAGCTGGGTTCTCGTTGCCTGAAGATACACAGCAGACTGGGAAATGCCTCCTGTTCTGTGAAAACAAAATGAACCAGGAAAATCCAAACAAACCCCTCAGAGGCCTTTTTCTTCTGCAACTATTTTAGTGTAAGGGGTTAGGTTAACTTTTGTTGGCGGGGGGAAAAAGGGGTTTTGGCTGGCAGTATATTTTACCTCTTTTGCTGATAATGAAATCACATGCTACCATAATGCTTAAGGGCACATCACCTCACAGATTATAAATAACTTTTTTGGGTAACTATTAAACAAATTTAAATGTGTCCTACTTACATTATTCACATGAGTTAGGATTATTGGAAGTAGTGTTACTTTTCCATTGGAAATCTTTATAGCAAATTCAATATTTCTATTAGTTTCTGAACATGTATGTCCTTGAAAAAAAAATATGCCATCAGTTCCTCTGAGCCTGATACTCTCCAACTGCAATCCTTTTACACCATTGTACCTGTCTTTTGTAGACAATATTACCCACTCTGGTTTTATACTAGTATGTCTAGAAATAGAATTAGGTTTTATACTAGTATGTCTAGAAATAGAATTGGGTCTTCTGCCTCCAGTCAGCATTATTTGGCATTAATCCTCTTTGGCAGAGGGACCAGCCAGCTCACTGCCAGCTGCTGGCAGGTCTCTGCAAAGCACTGGAGTTGATGTCAGATTTACAAGCTGAAAATGCATACAGTGTTCAACAGAGATGTATCATAAGTTTCTTTAAGACGAGTGAGCACACTTAACATTAAAGGCAGCTCTTAGGATGGGCCCTCTGTACTCCCATGAGCATTTGGGAGCTGCTAAGAGAGGAAAACGAAAGTGAATAATCTGGTTCTTTTCCATTCTTATGGCAATTTACTGTGCTAGCATCTCAATATCTCAGTTTGTCTGTAAAATGGATAAATTGCTCATCTGGACACTCCACCACAGAGTAATGAAGCTTACTGAATATCCTGCAATGACAATGTAATTGTAGCCACTGCCATCAAAAGGGCTGAAAGTGTTCAAAGGAGAAATTGTTATTCTATTTTTGTGAGTGGGGGAAGTGAAGCAGAGAATGGTGAAGACCTGTCAGAGGTGGCAAGTGGCGGGAGCCAGGTTTCCTGACACTCCCTGCCTCTCCTTTGGGGCATCAGGTGTGAAGTCAGGAGAAGCAGTAGGGACACTGCCATAACCCAGGAGTCTTCTTGTAACTCTCGAAATACTGGCTCTGTAAGCAGCACATGTCTCTAGGATATTGCCTTGCTTGTGTGCAGGAGTAGCTCCTGCACAGCCTCCTTGGGGCTTTGTGGGTGAGATTATCTGAATTTCCCTGCTAGATCAGGACTGTGTCTGTCTATGGTAAGAAGAGAAATATCCGCAATTTTCTACCCTAGAATCTGATATTAAGATTTTCATAATGCCGTTGCTTATACATGCTTCCTCATCTTTTTCTCCTTTTATCAATATAAATCTGCTTTTTCTCTCCTTTTAAGCAAAAGGCTAGTATTTCTTTTCATCCTACACAATCTAAGCCTAGAATACCTGCAGTTAGCTTAAACACTACTAACAAAACCTCTACATTTTACAAAGAGTTGGAGGCAAGATGATGTAAAATTCAAATACAAGTATATGAAAGCCAAACTAGCCTTTGGATAGCTATGGATAATTCTTTCTGTCCCATAAAAGACTGGTAGTTCATACTGTTTTTCATACTTTTGTTGCTGGGATTTCATACCAATTATGGTATTTATTCAAAATAACAAGCTATGTGAGTCCATCCAATTTCCAAGAACCCTATTGCCACAGTTCATTACAAGCTATGATTACTGAGAGGATTACATTGTTAATGTGTGCAGGTATTCTGAATATTAGACCTGCCTTTTGTGTGTAGTTCTCCTTACTGGTTACCTGGGAGTTGTCTGCTTATATTCTGTCACCTCAAATCTTTACCAACCAGAAATTTCACACTTGTAAAACAGACATGCTGTTCTGTAACAGTGAATCAATGGCTTTGCTCTCAGTCCCCTTTCTGTGTTATTAGAAATAAAAGATTTTCTACATACTGCATAAGGGTTGTTGCTGATTAAAAGTTTGCATTGGGGTTTGAACGGAATCCTCAGCACAAGAGAGAAGGTAAAAGTTTGCTGACAGCTTGCAACCTTATGGCATGTTTATTTGAAGCTGGAGGTGAGAGAGGAAGACACAATGATGGATCTTGGTATCCTTTTGGAGAAGGATTGGATGATGGACTAGAGTTTGGTCTCCAGAAGACTGAGTTTTATTTTGTAGTGCAAGCTGGTGTTGGCTTAGACTATGTTCAGATGCTCAGCTGAATTTTTGGCCAACTTGTGATATAGATCTACTGTTCTGATTCATTTGTAACATCCCTAGAATACGACTTAACTTTCCCATTAGCCTGTACCTTCATTAAGAAACCATATATTTAAACAGGGTTTACATCCAAAACTTATGGCTCCAGTTTCAAATTCTACAAGGAGAAGGCAGCAATAGTCAGGTTTGCTGTGGCTCCCTGGAGGTGTAGGACAGCCCATACAACCCTGCAATAGCCGCAGAGGCTTGTTAAACAGCAAGAGCTTGTGGTCCTAGAGATTTGGCAGGTTAATTCACATGAGAAACACTTTAGTGGTTCAAGTGCAAGTGTTAATCATAGAAGGGTTTTGGTTGCAAGGAATGCTAGAGATCATCTAGTTCCAACGCCCCTGCCATGGGCAGGGATGCCACCCACTAGATCATGAATATAAAAGTAGGTCTATCCAGGCATAAAGTGGTTGCCCTTTCTTCTTAAATGCAGTCTTCAGAAATGTGTGCACTGCCCCATCCAATGGGTTGAACAGTCCCTTTGTGGACCTCTGAAATACTGGATTGGGAGTATGGTAGCAGGGTGTCGTGGTTTGGCACTGGCCCAATGCCAGGCACCCATGAGAGTCGCTTGCTCACCCAGAGGAGGGAAAAAAAAATTAATGAAGGGTTCATGAGGTGAGATAAGGACCGGGAGAAAACACTTCAAGGGCAAAACAGGCTCAGCTTGAGGTTGCAAAGTGAACTTATTTCTAACAGAATCAGAGGAGGATAATGAGAAGTAAAATAAGCCCTTAAAGCACCTTTTTCCCTCCAGCCCCTCCCTCCTTTCCACTGTGATAAATAGATAGGTATGAAACTATTGGAACTGTTCAAGTTAAAGTTGTTGAGTGTTACTGTTTGTAAGTCACTGTAGTATTTAAAATGTTTGCAAGTTCGGGAACTCCTTTGTACCCTTCCTATTGCCCCCCCCAAGACGGCGCGGGCGCGGGACCCCCAGAAAGTTCCACACAGCGGTTTTATTAAAACCTAGACACAGCCCTAGACATTCAAGCCAATCACCAGCCAAAATTTGGAACTGACCAACCGCAAGAAGGATTGAAAAATCGGGCCTCGCCTTGAACCTCATAAAAATCGGGGTAGAGGCCAGGTTGGCAGTCTTCGACGGACCACTCCTGTGAGGGAGAAGATCCTGCTCCGAGGATCCGACAGCCAGGAGAGCGCTGCTCCAGCGACCGCGCTCCGAGGACCCGGATCGCCGGAGCAGCACCGCTCCGCCTCTGCGCCGCCTGGGGAGGCTGCGGTGTGAGCCATCCAACCTGGCAAGCCGCCCAATCCCAGATTGTCCTTCCCAGATAAAGCTGAGCTGAGTCACTGGGAGAGCTGGTCTCTCTGCATTTTTGACACCACCAACAGCGCAGGGAGACTGGGAATGGGCGTTTTGGTCAGTTCATCACTGAGATTTTCTTCCACTGCTGTGGGAGAGGAGTCCTTCCCCTGTGAGACCATGGGGTCCCTCCCACTGGGGACAGTCCTCCACTAACTCCTCCAACGTGGCTCCAAATCTCACAAGCAGCGGCCATACCGCACCTGCTGCAATGTGAGTCCCTCCCACGGGCACACAGCCCTCCCAAAACTGCTGTGACATAGGTCTCTCTCCCCACGGGGTGCAGTCGTGCAAGGACAGGCTGCTCCAGCTGGGAAGCAGGGCCCCCTCTCTCCACTGGGTCTCTCCACTGGATCACAGCCTCCTCCTCCAGGCATCCACCCGCTCCGGCATGGGCACCTCCCCAGGGCTGGGAGTGGATCTCTGCATCCCCCGTGGATCCCCAGGGGCCGCGGGTGGATCTCTGCATCCCCCGTGGATCCCCACGGGCCGTGGGGGGATCTCTGCATCCCCCGTGGATCCCCACGGGCTGCAGGGGCACAGCTGCTTCACCACGGTCTCCTCATGGCCTGCAGAGGGGTTGCGGCTGTGGAGCCTGGAGCACCTCCTCCCCCTCCTTCTCCACTGACCTTGGTGTTGCCATGTTGTTTTCCCTCACATGTCCTTGCTAGAAGAAAAACTGTGTGACTTTGTTTTGATTTTCTTCTTAATTATGTCATCAAAGAGATGTTACCAACCTCTCTCATTGGCCCAGCCTTGGCCAGCAGAATGTCCATCTTTAGAGCCATCAGGGTTTGGCTCTGCCGGACATGGTGGAAGCTTCCAGCATCTTCTCACAGGAGCCACCTCTGTGGCCCCCCCTGCTACCAAAAACCAGGCAGTGCAAAATCAATACACAGGGGGAGCAGCATTTGCCATACTCATAGGACAGTACTCAAATTACGATTTGAGCTGTGTCCATCACCAGAATTTATTTCCGATGGAAATCTAATGCAGATAATCTAAACAGGACACTTGCAGAAGATTTTTAGTCCCTATATTGCTGCAATAACGAGACCGTCTCAGTTCAAGTGAAAAGAAGCCCTCATTCTGAGCCTTGTATTAACATATTTTTCATTTCTTTCTTCCAAGTTGACCAAACCAGAGTCAAGATTTTGTGCCAAGATTAGCTATAAAGTGGGTCAACTATTCAAAGCTGGTAATTTATGTGAATATGGGATTTGTACCAATTTGTTGTTATTTAAAATGACTAATGTTTCATAAAAACAAATTTCTGCTTGTGGATTGCTCTGAGAGTGGCCAATACTGCTTTTGTACCAGCACGTCACCCACTGCTGGTGGATGACTGGTGACTTCAGTCAGGCAGGCCTGTCTCTCTCCATAGGCACTGGTGGTTAAGGTGCGGAAAGGCAGGGTTGCCCTTGAAACAATCCAAGAAAGAATTGGAGTAATTTCTGGAGTGAAAGAGGAGCTATGCCAGATGGATTAAAACATTTTTTAGGTCATCTGATGTTGTTTAGGAAAAAAACCCACCTTTATAATATATATTTGCAACCATAAAGCCCCCCAAGACCTTCCTCAGGCCAGGAGACAGTTGATTGTCAGACTTGCACATGTTGAATTGATCAGTGTAATATTGAGAGGTCTAATGGGTAACTGAATTCCCTGTTGGTATCTCTCCTAGGTGACCTTTGCCATAGATTTGGTCATTTTGCATCCCCCTGGGGCCCACCAGGCATAGGACTGCAGGGAACATCCCCTGCCATGGTTCTCGCCCATGTGTGATCTCGCTTGTTTTTCCCATGGCTTTCCACCTTGGCAGCAAAGCTCCTTGCTGCAGGGCAGCTGTGCGATGAAGCCATCTCCCTGTGGAAGGGGTGGGTCCTTGTGAGCCCCCTTTTCAGGGGTACCTGGATTGGCTGGGGCGGTCTTCAGTAGATTCTAACACGTGGGCCATGGCAGAGCAGCAAGAAGCAGATTGGTGCACATTAAAAGCAAAGGACCTTTTGGCATGCAGTCATTAGCTGCTGCTGAGTGCATTAGTCCTCTTATGTCTTTCAGAAAGTCATCATTTTATAACAGAAAATTGCTATTTTGTTTCAAGTAGACTTAATTTCTATAATAAGAATCAAGCCCCTTAATTAGGGTTATGAAGAAGCAGAATATCACGTGCTTAATAAGAAGAGCAGTAGCTGCTAAACTCGGGGAGGTGGATGGGCGGCGGGAGGGACGATGGGGCTGCTGTGGCATGGTGTAGGGTATGGCCCCGCACGGCGGTGGCTGCACGGGTGTCCCGCGGCCCAAGGGACTTGTGGGTGGACAGCTGCAGTCCGCTGCCACTGGGACAGCGCTGGCGAGGTGTACTTGGCCTCTTCTGGCAGCAAGGCTTTCATCTCTGTGTGCTGTAATCCCTGCACTTTACAGCCTGCCTGGCACCTCTGCCTCCGGCCACTGTTCTGAAAACCCTGCTTTTTGCCAGGGGACTCGGTTGTATATTATGCAGATTTGGCTCTGTCAGAAAAACGAATTTTGGTAATTTATGTTCAGTTAGTGTGATTTTGAAATTGGCTCAGCTACTGATACTACCTTTGTTGCTAGCATCCTATTGCAAGTGACCACCTGTAGCATGTCATTTCTTTCTCTCCTCTTCGTTCACCGTTGCCAGTTAATTAAATGACGCTTCCATGTATTTAGTCAAGTCCCCTAATTAACATGTTTCTTAGGCTGAGGTCAGATGGAGTGGCCTGTCTCTGGTAACAGCAGGGCGTGTTCCAGTGGAATACACTGCCCCCGAGGAGAACGGGAATAGTAAGGGGGTGTGAGCCGCTCCGGTGGGGCGAGAGAGAGGCTGAGAGCATCCTGCACCCATTCATTGTCAGCCATCACCACCTAGTGGCAAAAAGGCTCAGCCTGGAGTCATCTGCCAGCTTACGTGTCTTGCAAAGCTGTTGTTGCCTAAAACCCGAATTTTCAAAAAGAGTACTCATCTGGCGGTCTTATCCTAGAGTCACACCAGCTTTTATAACTCTGCAAGATTTTCTTCTGTGCAGAGAATCACTTCTGCCCAACTAACATCTAAACTGATTTTTATATGTTGTCTCCTGGACACTTCGAGTGTGTACACAATTAAAATGGAAGTGGTTTATTTACATTTTGCTCAGGAAGTGAACTGACCTTTGACATCACCCAGACTCACATACCCAGATTCACAGCACCAATCCTGAAATCCACGGAGATGGGCATCTGTAGTGTAGGTTTTCATCTACTTTTCATCTTACTTCAAAAGAATAGAAACCCCTGTCCCCAAAATAAAAGATTACCTGGTTCTTCTAAGTCCTTTAGTGGTGTACCCTAGAAAATGAGGGAGGTGATACTATATGGTATTGAAACGGGAAGGGCACATCCATTCCCTCATTAAAAAGTAGTTAGCAAAACTAAAAACTTACTGAAGGCCACTAAAAGAATAAATGGGATAGAAACTATATTGCTGTCCTGGTCCTTTCTTTAGCACAGGCCATGATAATCTGTTTCAACTGCCTCAGTTGTGTCTTCATATTCATTCTCCCTGCCCATGCTTCTGGAATCTTAAACTTATGCCTCTCCCCTGGAAAATGTTCCTTCCTCCTTGTTCACTTGGACTCAGGATTTTGTCTTCTGCCTGTTGCACTCAGGTGCTCCTTGGAGGGGAGTCTAAGGATGAAATCTGGATAATGTCTGGCAACATCTTCTTTAGAAAGGGAATGCAATAAAACTTGTCACCGACAGCTCAGTGTGCTCACTGTGGCAATTAAATTAAATGACAATGGAGTTATGGCTCCTTCATTTAGTTGTGATTATTCTTTTAATTTCATTATTTCCTAATGGATAAAATGTTCAGTGCCCTTAGGAAGTACATCAGCAAGGTGTTTGCTGGCAGAGCAGTCTCCCTCTACCCCATCATTGAGCTGGTTATCTCCTGGCATGGCTGAAATACTTCTCTGCCTCTGGGGGACCAGAGAAGGTTAGGATAAGCTTATGTGTGCTCAAAAACTGCCCTTTGAGAGGGTCTGTGCCTTTTAAACCTGTTTTAAAGCTGCTGTGTGCAAGAGAGTTTTTCAACCTACCCCCATGCCTTCCATTACCCCAAATCTTCTGAGGGTTGGTGGGAAACCTAGGCAGGCTTGGGAAGTGCACAGCCATGCTGGCAGCCACAGGAGAGTCATGGACTCTTGTCACAGAAATGAGTTCAGCTCCTGTAAATCCACTTTGCTTTGCCTGCAATTGCCAGGCCTTGGGTGATGCCTAATCCATGCCTTGGTTCCTCAGGCTAATCCCCACAAAGGGCTTCTGCCTGGGGGTGGCCTCAGCATAGCTTGGCACAAACACCATGGCATACCCTGGCAGCATGCAGAACTGATGACTTTCACGTGCTCCTCTTAAACAGGTGCCTGCACAAAGCTCAAGAGGGTAGGATAATTAAACCATGCCATATTTAGGAGGTCACCTCTATAGCCTGGATCTCAGAAGGGTTGGTAGGCAAGGCAGGCTGACATAGAAACAATTACGGGCTCACTGCTGGGTGCATTTCTTAGTGTAAACCTTGTGGATTTGGGGAGATACTGGTTCATGATAAAATACTGCGGTTTTCCTGCCTGCTTTTTTCTTCCCCGTGAGAAAAAATTTTAAAAGTATCTTCAGAGCCTACTATTTTCTGTAAGGGGGAAAATTTTCTGAAAATTTGCTATAGATGAATATGTTCTGTGATGCCAGAAGTGATTTTCAGGGAAAGGTGTATATACAGTTCCTGGACTAGCTCATTGGTAGTTTCATTTTGAAAAGTTTCTTTTGGGGTTTCTCTCTTAAAAGTGATAGAATATTAATATATAATAAAACCAAAACAAAACCAACCTTCTTTCGGTTGTTTTCTTGACCTTTTCCTAGTGTGCACACCTGAGCATGTATGTGTGTTGATCATATGACCAATATTCAGCCTCCCCTCTCTTACAAAAGTACTCCAATCAGTGCTGAATGGTAGGAGATAAATCCGTTCAGGAGCAGAGGTCAGTGACACCTGCCTGAGCTGTACTTCAACAAAGGGCAAGTACCATGTATGTAATATTTTTTGTGAAAATACTTCTGAAGTTTAGGACACACAGCCAAGGTTACCCTCATTCTCCAGCTGAGGGGTGATGGGCTGCAGATGTCCTCTCAGAAACGCACCCCTCTGACCTTTAGTCAGTCCACCATCTGTTTGTCAGCAGGCAGGAGAAGCACGAATGGCCACAGGTGACAGACTTGTCACCTGGGCAGCCCAAAGCCGGCAGAACAAGTGGGAATGTGCCACTTTAGTGCACCTTAGTGCAGCAGCTGCCCACAAGCTGCCACAGAAAGCATTTTGCAAGTGTCCCTGGTGCGATGCAGTGACTTAGCAGGCTGAGGTTCAGGGAAGACACCTGCTGCATGAGCCTTCTCTCATGTTAAAGGCACTGAGTTGGTAGAAAGAAGGAGGGAACTAGGGAAGCAGACAAAAAAATCAGCAAAGTTCTGTAAAGGAAAGCACTGCTGTGGGAACTGGCTGAGTCAGTGGGGTGAGTCTGGCAGAACTGCTGGCACCCAGCCAGCTGCCATCAGTCACTGAGCAGAGACAGGAGAGAACAAGGACTGGGAGCACACAGAAATCCCTCACTGCTCACAAGCCCCCTTGAGCACAGGTTCCCACTGTAAGGCAAATATTTACGGCTTGAACAAATACTATGAGCAGAGTTTGGGGAATTTCTTGGAAACCCTAGTGCTAAAGTCTATTACTTTGAAATTAGTAATTAAGCTGCCAAACGTGTATAAAGTGTGATTTAAGGACCAAATGTGTCAAGCTGAATCTGTGCTGACACTTTATAGGTCAAAGGCCCTAAGAAACAGCAGGCAGTAATGAGGCCGCCATCCTTTCACTGCTGCCTTATATGTGACTCTGGCTTTCCCTCAACTCACACCAGTGCACAGTAAATTCCTCCAACCTGTCACATTTATCTTTGAAAGTGACTTCTCTAGGAAGTGGAGTATCTCTCTTCCTCTTTCCTTCACAGCTCAGAAAAGACTCTTCCTCTTTCATAACATTCTAATGAACTCAAAATCTGTTGTGTATACTTTTTTCCATGATTTTATGAAAAATTCAAGTCAACTTTTACCTGCTTGCAATGCAAGATGCAAGGACTGAGACAGTGAGAAGGGAAAAGCTTGTCAGACCCATGACTGCATTTAATTTATGCTGCTTGTTTCTCCTTCTTCTTGGAGAGATGTACAAATGAAAATTCAAGAGATCAGAATAAAAAAAGCATGGCTAGATAGAAGGTGGCAACAAAATGGGAAAGGACATTTTGTGTTGCAGCAGGATCTATTTTTAAGAGCTTCATGCAGTAAAATCACTTCTGGGATTAATTTTTCTAACAAACAATAAAAAATAATGCCCATGCTCACTGCAGAGAGCACTAAATAATCCACTCCAGCCACTTCAGACAGGATAGATGGAAACAATCAGCATTAGTCTGAGGTAAGAAAAAATAGAGGCAACTATCGGATGATGCAGAATAGAGAGAAGAGCTGGATTTTGCTCAAGTACATTGAAAGAGCCAGTGGCATTGGAAGGATTATTAGGGATGATAGAAGTGACAATTTGTTTGACCTAGTATCTGCTCTAATTGGTGGCCATGTCTTTGGATAAGAATATCCCATTGAATATTTGCCTTGAAACAAAACAAATATATTCAGATCTCCTCTAGGTAGGGGGAGGCTGTTGTTACTACTGAGTCAGAGCTGGGGGGAGGGATCAGATGTCATTAAGAGCTTTGAAAACATGCTCTCTCTTCAACTGGCAGGAGCATCTCAAAGTGATTGGTTTTTTCTATGTATAGCTCTAATTAAAGGTCTGTGTTTCAATTAGTCTCTTGTTTTCTTGGCCTATAATGTCACATGTCTGTCAGAACATCTTGTCTTAAGAAGAAAGCTCACCTGTAAAAGCCCAGCCAGTACATACACTGCTCTATTTTTAGTTATAAATGAGGTGGGATTTTAAAAATTTATATGGGAATGAGGTATCCAGGTCCTAATGAAATTCCCTATCAAGGTGCTTTCAAAGTGTCTCAAAGGGCAAAATGTGGTAACTGTACTTCAAATTCATATTCAGATGTGAATGGTCAACTTTGTCAGAACACTTTCAGATTTAAAAAATACTTTAAAATTGCCTTTTCCTGACTTCAGAAGTCCCCACAAGCTAAAGCTGGTTACATTCAGCCTGGTGCAGGTACCTAGTCTTCTCAAATATTGTCTCTGTTAATGAGACAGGAACCTGGTTCCCTCATGGGAAAACCTCTCTTTCCAAGTCTAACCAGGGAGATACCTGATGAAATGATGGCTCTGCAACTGGCAGTGTATGAGGGAGACACCATCACTGACATTCCCCAGGAGCCCCTCTGCCCTTTATTTCCTTTGCCTGACCCCTCCCTCCACTCCCCCTGCCTCTGCTTTGGGCAGGTTATCTGACCCTGTGGGTCACCTCAGAAATGATTTTCAAGCACCATTACAGTAGAAGAGCAGCAGGTGACACGTGTGAGCTGTGCAGGCAAGACGGAATAGCTGTCTGCAGGTTCATTGCTGGGAAGGGTCACAACCCGACTTCATGGCCAGGCTTTATCTGAGAGATAAAACAAAGTCCAAACTGCTGCTGTTTGGCTTTTCCTGTGCTGTTTCGGAAGCTTTTGTAAGAATCGATGCATTTGACAGAATTAAATGGCACAGTAAGTGAGAAATATATCTTTATTATTAGAACGTTTATATTCCAAAAACTTTTTTCTGGGATTACAGTACAATCCAATTTCTTTCTAATTAACTAAAATGGCATTTGTTTAGCAAGTAAGTGTAAATTAGTGTAAACGTTAAAAACATGCAACTTCTCTTACTCTTTTCCTCTTCCTCCTCCAAAAGGACAACTTACAGTCAAGATTTTGGCATGATAAATAATAAAATAAACATCTCATTTGTGAACTAGTAGTTGCACTTAACTTTGGTGACTAACACAGTAGATAGGCATTTAAAAATAAAAATATTCTTTCAGTGTCAAGTGGCTAAAGAAATGGGTTAATATATTTTACTTTATTATCATTCTAATGTTCACCTTTATTATCTTCAAAAAGGTCATATTTTCAGGTTTGCAGAAGGATGTGGGAAGCAATAGAAAAAAACTCAAGAATGCTTCAGTTTTAGCTGGCTATAGAAGTTGCTGTAACACACAATCTGACCCAAGCCCATGCAACACAATAAACAACTCCTTTTCACCACACACAATGCCTAGCATGAGGCCAAGTGTGGCCTTGTGACAGAGTTAAATAAATATTGAAATATCATTACAACCTAAATACCTGAATTGGTTTTACACTGTGACATTCTATTGAAACAGTGCTGAGAAACTTTTAAACATATATGATTGTTCCATATACACTATTTAAAATAAAAGCGAGGAATAATACTCTTTCTTCACTCTGCTACTTTCTGGGAGCTCTGTACACTGACAAATGTATGACATCTGGAGTTACCTGATCCTAGCTGACTGCTTGGTCATCTTCTGCTTTAAAAATATTGCAACTCAGGTGCTTATTGCAGCAGTGATCATAGTGATACACTTTTAATACTCAGTTCTGCTTACAGACACAGTTATAAAAAATGAAAAGCATTTTTCACAAATCTTTGTACACATACTGTGAAAATCACCTTCCACATAAACAATTCACATCTGTTATGAGCGTTTAAAAAATAAAGCACATAGACCTGTCTCACCTATCCTTTTTCTTGAGACAAAAAATCTCACCAGTAACATCATCAGGATGTTCATATCTGTAAACATGGATGAGGATTCATGTTACCAAAAAACTGTACACACAAAAAATCATCCTGATAAATAAATTCTCTGATAAATAAGGATCCTTTTAATTGGCACAAATCAGTGTAAGCAAACACATTCTTGTTCTGCAGTCATATCCAACTGCCTTGCACTTGGGTTCTTGATTCAAGGTCAGTGATCTCTCAGCCCTGTAAAGATTCTTCAGAGATAAAAATGTGAAGGGTTTGGGTTATAATCATGGTTATTTGGACCTCTCATGCCTGAGACCAAGCACAGGCATTGAACACAATGAACGCTGCTTTAGCCTGTCACTTGTTGCACCACAGCTGATAACCTGCTGCTGCCGCTTGGGATTGAAATTCCTCCTCTGGCCCAATTTGGCCAGTGCTTGTCAGGGCAGCTTCTGGTCTCCTTGCCAAGGGACACCTCAGAGGATGTGTCCCTTAGCAAGGAGACCAGAACTTGTACCAATAGGCTGCTGGCAGGATCAAGTGGTTTAATGTATTTAATAAAAGATGGAAATGTGCTTATAGCCAGAAACCCAGGGTAGCAACCTATGCTGTAAACAGCCTTCAAGTGACTTTGAGTAAGCCTTTTGCATTTAAGTATGTCTGTTAGTCACTGATCTTACACCTACCTAAGTTGAAAGACTGAATGTTTAGGTGCCGATTAAATGGATTCCTCTGAACTTCAGGAATAACACAGATGGAAAATAAATTACCAGGCCACACACTGCCACTAAAATAATTAAACATACAGCCACAGTACTGCCCAGCAATATAACTGCAGTCATTTAAAATAAGCTCTATAAATGACTAAATAAATAAATACATGAATAAATAGAAAAACCTCCATGTAAACTGAATAAAATGTCACTTCTTTTGTAGTGCCCAAAGAGGGAATGGTGTAACTAAATAATATAAAACTTTCATATGTATATATTTCTATATATTATATCTGATATGTTTTGGCATGGCCAGATGGATAGGAAAAAGCAGGATGACTAACTTCATTCAATATTTCTTGTGTTGAAGCCAAGTTCCTGTGTTGCTGTATATTGCTCACCGTTCCTATAGTGGTTTGGCCTTTTTACCCATCTTTGATTTTGTACTCACTTTCCTGGCAGAGCAGACTGGTTCACCTTTCTTTTGTGCTCTCCATATTTCTCTTGGGCAATCAACAGGTTCATAGAAGCATTTCACTGGCTGCAAGCTGGCTTTTTCATCTTTTGCTTTTTTCAACAAGATCCTTCCTTTTTGAAAGGAATGAGGCTTTGCATCAGGGATGTTATATGAAGCATGTTGACTTCCTCGGCTCCTGAAATTAACAATAGTAATTATTAATAACTATTATTCAGTCTTGCAAACCGATAGGTCCCCAAAATATCCCAAACCCATACATTTTTGAAGACAAAAATAGTCTTGTTTTACAGAATGAGGCTGCATGTTAAAAACAGAGCTGCAAGATGAATTACATTCCTCAGTATTCAAAAGCATTCCTCACTAAAATAACCCCTACGTGTTACTGGTGCACTCTTCATGTGTGTTCATCTACACTTTTATTCCAATCAGCATTCTGCTGATTTTGGAGTGCTGAGAACTTACTGAGGTCTATACTTGGTGATCTGAAGCAATTTTAAAGATGCACATGTTCACATCAACGTTCTACAAAGAATGAACATCCCTTGGTCTTTGGAAGACCACACAGCACCAGTAACAGCAGAAAGCAGGTGAAGGAACTGTAGGGACTTCTTTGTGGAATCTCAGTGCTGCGCTGGACTGCACCCAGGCCTCAGGGAGCTGCTGCTACTAATGGCCAATATCAGGAAACTGCACGCTCTGCCTTTGTGCTGATCACCCACATAGGGAAACTTTAGCTTCCCTTTTGGGCTTTGATTTAAAACAGAAGAAGAAAGGGGGGATACAAAAACTGGTGGGAAAAAGGGTATGAAAGCTTAAAGGCCATAGTAGGCTGAATTCTTTGTTCTCTCCATGATGGTTCAAGCCCAGCAAGATTAGCAGAAATGGGTGAGCTAAGGTGGAGTGACAACAAAGTGCCCAGTGCTGCAAACACTGAACCATGCACTCTACTCTGAAATATTACACCGAAACGGCAGTTCCACAGTTTAGCTAAGATCATTATAGTCCCTTTTAACATAATCTTGAAATGTTTTACAGCAGATACATCTAGTGTAACAGCAGAACTATGAACATAAGGCACCAGCTCATGTCTACCCAGCTGCTGTGACTCAAGTAAAGAGCAGATGTGCTGATGTACAAGTCGATCTCTTAAGGAATCCCATAGGGCTATTTTCCATAGCTTATTTCTGAAAACCATAGATCTGCAGTATTACTTCTTCTGGGAGTTAAATCATATTACACACTTCACAAAGCCAGTTTTGGAAAAAGCTGTGGTTACATGTGTGCAGTGTAAACCCTCTCCTGCTCTTTAGGAAGATGAGAAGGGTGTCATGAAAGTCTGTATTTGTTGGTGGGAGGCAGTGAGGGCCATCTGACATTGTAGGAACTAAGCCTTACCTATTTAACAACATTACCTAGTTGGCAGCTTTGTTAGGCAGATTTCACTAGGGGAAGGTTTTGAGGGGTGAAATGCTGTGCAGGTCAAAGCTGGAGCTTGCAGGCATTGTGTCATCCTGGCTTGGTGCAGGCCTGGGCTCTGACCACTTGCTGGGCTTTAGGAGTGACCTGTATACATGCACAAGTGTTGGCCACTCCAGTTTACCATCAGTTCTTGGGTGCTGTTACAGTCCATTACTTAGATGTTGTTTAAAGATGCAGTGTTCTTTTTTTCTCAGATGTTGTTATGGTGAAGAAGCTACATCCTTTATTCCCAAAGCATACACAGGCATTATTGCAGGTCTTGTTAGGCAGTCCTCTGCTGCACTGAATGATGCTATTAAAACCAGAAGGTCAAGGTCAGTATGATCTGAGGGGCTACCTAAAGGGGCTAAACTGTATTTAAATTGAACAACTTTATGGTAGAGAAGATGGATATCTGTCCCCAGTTCACCCTCAGGGTAAGAAAGTACCCAAGTTGGAGGAAGATGCAAGTCACTGCATTTGAAATGCAAAGCTGTCAGCTCCAGATGTGGGAAATGCTTTTTCACTGAAAGGAGCGGCTCCGCAACATTAAGTGACTGTGAGACAGTCTGAACTTCTACTCACACGTATTCCTAATCTGTTGTGTTATGGAGAATGACCTGTGGTGGTGCAATGGGAAAAAGCCCCAAACTCGTGTCCCCACAAGGAAAGGCTGCTCTGAAGAAGCGTGCACTGCCTGACTGTCACTTGGCCAAGCAGCACGTGATGCTCCAAACTACCTGCTGGGACTCATGACCAAGTCACAAAGACATGGGAGACCAGCCGCAATTACTTCTGCTGCTCTCAGGACAACAGCTTGAGCAACCTGAGATTGTTAGTGCCCGTGCTTTGTCAGGGTACTTGTTCGGTTATATGATTATTACTGTCAGTTAGGAAATGACAACTGTCTCTCTCCTACCTACAGAATGTGAAAAATATTTTCAACTGAAAGTTGGACTGTACTTGCCAGAGATTCAACTCCTGTAGCTTTGCAATAGGTTATTATAGTCAGCAGGAAGGAGTAAAGTGTTTAACAGAAAATTAGCATTCTTTATTTGCTTTAGAGAACATCTGATTTTAATTTAGTTTTAGTAGAAATCTGTTTTTCCTCAATGAAATAAATATAGACCACATGCAGGTCCCAAGCGATAAGGTAAAATGCAAAAGCAGAAATGCGAGCGTGTCAACTTAGTGTATTTAAGTTAAAAAAAAAGGAGATATACATACAGGCATCTTGGTTTCTTATTTAATGAAATGTCTGTAAACTGCAATGAAAACAAAACCAGGTTATTACTATTACATTTTCAAGTAATTAAAGTACAAGGACAAAATATACACAATCTTTAAAACTGTATTTCCCTTCTCACGTGCTGTTAAAACTAGAACATTCATGAAAAAAACCCAAAAAACCCGCCTCTTTTACAGATTATTACTCTTCCATCTTATGTTTTAAAAATTCATAATGTGTGAGTTGTTAGTGGTTGGATTTATACCATTATTTTTATTGTAACTATAATCAAAGTAAATTGCTAAAGAAGTATGGGCTAAACAGAGATCTTTTACATTAGATTAAACAGTATGGATACAATGAGCAGTAATTATTGTGTTCAAGATAATTAATAAAGGGCAGTGGCTGAATAAGCTGTATGAAATTAATTTCTCTCAGATCCTTTAATTTTTCAGTGATACATTTCCTTTACACAAGTGGCTAGGAAACTCCAGCTACAAGCCCTTGGTTGTGCCAGACTTGCACTGAAGGGTGGAGGCTGAGGACACAAGCATTTCTGTCCACTTCCTGCAAATCCTGAGACCAGCTAGGGACTGCATAGCTTCAATGCCAGTCCAAATTTACATGACTTCATTTTTTACAGCAGTTTGGTTCACAGTGCAGAAACACTTTGTCTAGTTCCTCTTTTGGTGGGGGTCAGAAAAGGAGGTGTTTAATGCCAGCTCAGTTTAAATTGATCTTAGTACTAAATAGGTTCCTTGTATTGAGCTCGCATCAGAGCTTCTACACTGAGCCTTTGAATATCATTTAATGAAGTCACTGAGCCAAGCAAGTCAGATTTGGCATCTGAAAATGATTATGTTCTTGTAAATGTTCCTTCTGTCCCGGATATTGTCCACACTTTGCAGATGGATTTTTGCCCAGCCTGACTTTGTTTGTCATCTGTCTTGGTTGGAGTCTGGAGCCATCTCATGGTGTACTTTTCTGTATCTCCTGAAGGTCAGGATGGTCAATATTTGGATGGATGACCTTAGAGGAATGCTAAAGTCACCCAGAAAGCAGGGCAGGTGCCTTAAAAATTAGAGCCCTGCTCAAGGTACACTGCTGAGCCTGGCATCACGATAAACACATCCAGAGCAAGAGAGACGATTTAATCTTGAGGCCCATCTGTACGATGCCCCATAATCTTCTCACAGATACTGTTTGAGATGTCCTGCACTGGATTTCAGCTCATCTACATTTATTCATTTATTCTTACCTAAAGCTTGTTGTCTCCCAAGTAGCTCTAGGAACCTTTCCTTTCCACCACTGCATACCTGTTCAGTGCTGTGCATGATCTAATGCCTTCTTCTCACATCCCAGCATGAACGACTACTTAGCATAGGCAGCATGGGGTATTCAATCAAACTGAAATGTTCCTTTAAAGTCCTGTGCCTAAAACTTGACATACAAATGTAATGCATTGTAGTAAAATACTGAGTGTAGGTATTAAAAATGAGGGCTTTTAAAGAAATAATGTATTTTAAAAAGGAGTGTTCTTTGATTTCTAATCCATGGGGTACAGGCCCGTGGGAATCCATTCACCCTTTCTAAAAGTGCCATGATAGGTAACTACTAAAATGTCTTTCCTGAAAATCTTTAGGCATCCCAAAAAGACTGCCAAGTCACATTAAAAAAAGTGTTCATGGCAAAGGCAACAGCAGCAATAGCCAAAGCTGGAAAAAATTTTAAGTATCTATCAAGTATTTCATTACTCTCTGCTCTCCCTTTACCTTCTTTGGCTATTGCTGCTCTTACGCTCTCTGCTCCTTTCCCTCGTGTAAAGTGGCAGTTTAAAACACATCTAAAGAAACATTTCACAAATGCACATCTGCCTGCAGTAGTGATGAGCCTGAGCCACTGAGCCCACCCGTATTCAAACTGCAATACTTTGGCTCCAGGGAGAGGGTGACAGTAAAGGGAAGGACTCTGCTGGCTTACCACGTGCTCGCTGACGTCGGTGTGGTTGCACACCATCTGCTGGTTTTGGTAATATTCTAGCTGCCTTTCTGCCAGATCCACGCGCTGCAGCAAGTTCTCAATGAAGTGCTGGAGCCTGGCTTTCCCCCGCACTTCTTTTTCTGCTGCTTCTTCCAGGAAGTGGTTGAAAGTAACAACTTCTCTGCAAGATGGAAACATTGCAAAGAGGCCACAGTTAGATAACAGAAGGTCCCTGGTCTCACCGTTGTCAAAAATTACTGGTGCGTCTCCAGTTTGTCATGGCAATAGCCTGTGGTGGCTAATTACTGTTCTTCACCATTATCAAAAGATTTCAACTTTTTTGTGGACAAAGTGAAAATCTGGAAACATGAATGCTGAATTTAAGTTTATGGGCAGTGGGTTTGGGATCAGTTTTCACATTATTTGGTGTCTTGGAAATAGTCTTTAGTGGTCCACAGGGTAGAAATACCAATAAGCATCACCTCTTGAGGTATCTGGAGACAGCTGTATCTCCTTTCTCTTTTTTTCCTTAACCATGAGAATATAAGCTCTGAAACATGAAGAAAAAGGAGATGAACTCCCAAATTTATGTTTTCATTTCATCATAATCTAACAATGGTAGCTTAATGTCGCTGCTGCAAGTTCCTAACTTATAAGAGCTACTGTGGCCATTAAACTTCATTTTTGGCTGCAATCCTACAAGTATGTCCAAGTGTGGTGTTATGACCTGGAGCCAGAGGGAGCATGGGGGATTAACAGATAATCTACACATTATAGACCAAGGAGTGTATGTGTGGAAAGAGCAAGTTTTCGGTGAGGAGTTTAGGAATGTGTCTTGTCTGGTAACAAACACAACTGGAAGAAGCAAACAGCACCAGTGACTGTGAAAGCTACCAGCTCTGTACTGAGACACTGCTCATTTCTAAGTTCTCTGCATGCTTACTATCAGTAATCAGGACACCATTTGGACCTCTGATATCAGAGGGCTATTTGGGTGGAAGAAGTTTGGTTATAGATTAAAGCATGTATTACAAAAGAAGACAAATCCGAGCATGTAGGACTTCCCTGGTTAATAAATGCCTGGTTAAATACTTTTTACTCTGCCAATGAAGCCATGTTAATTTTTGCTTTGTACAAAATGGGTGGGAGTTGAGGGAACCAGTGCTTGCCAAATGAGAAAGGGCACGATTGCTCAGTAGAAATACATCGCCTAAGGAAAAAGCATTTTAAGTAGAAACGATGAAACAGTTTGTAGCAGAAATAACCTTTCAAAGCTTAGCTTGCTTATAACTAATCCAAAGTTTCTCTGCATTTCATTGTTTTAACTCAGCATAGTTGTAGTTAATTGGTTTAATGTAGTATAGCTGTTTCAATAGTGAGCCGCTTTGTGCTAAGAGTTAGGCAGAAGTGGTCAGCCATGGAAACTCACCACCTAGGATTCAGGCTGTGCCTGCCTGCTTTATACTACAGCAGAGTTCTGTTTTCATGCCTGATCTAATGGTAGGAATGAGGTAAAAACAAGCATGCTCTTGGACGAAGAACATCAATGAATATTAGTTTATATTAACTCACCCATTAAATCTGGCTTAAGAAACAGAGAGGTAACTTGTTTGTTAAACTCAGCTAATCTGTTTCATTTCAAGGCTCTGAACAGTTTTAGTGATTATTAGCTTGCCCAGAGCAACCTGATACTAAAAAGACACTGAGGAATGTTTAGGGAGAAGCCAATCTAAACTCATTAAGGTCAGTTTTAGGGCTTTATTGTCACCACACTTACAGCACTGTAACTTCTTTGATTTCATGATGGTTTTGAGTTAACGTAGGAGCAACCTGAAGCTCATGATGTTTCATCAGGCTCCTCTTTTACAGGGGATGGGGAGCTCAAAAGGACAGCAACTCAGCAGGTTAGCTCCAAATCCCTCTCCTTTTGGGTAAGGAAGAGCTGTGCATAGCCTGGCAGGCTGCTGACCCTCCAGTGGGAAGGTGAGAGAGTGGGGAGCTGCCAGCCTGGGACACCACGAGGATGTCCCTCCCAGGGACACAGTCACCTTCTGAGTTTTGCTGCAGCAGGAGGCCACAAACATGAGTAACTGGCATTTTTTTAAAAGGGTGATAATTTCAAGAATGCTAACATTTGTAACTGCCTCAGCAAAAAGACTTAAAAAGAATTCATTAATTGCCTGTTCTATGGCACGAATAGTCACCAACAGATTTTCCTTTCCTACAAATATCACATTAATATGTCATAAGGAGGCTAGGGGGAAGCAGTGTTTTTTTCAGGAAGATCTAGATGACTATAAGGAGGAAAAGAGACTCATAATGTCAAAAAACTCCCTAGTATTGTCTTTGCTTTCTAGACTAAAGATAACTTGGCATCCTACATCCCATTATTTGTAGGAACTGTTATTAGCAGCAGTAGTAGCCCATCTATAACTTCTCTCTGTTTAGCTGCCTCTGTACAGCCTATGAACCTACCTTTAATAACTATAATCTAAAAACTTTCCTTCGGGCTGAAATGCACTCTGTAAATTCCCTTTGGAAAGACAGGAGCCAGAACACACCCACACATTAGGGCTCTGTCACACGCCTTGCACTGATAAGCAAAACTTCTGTTAGTTCAGCTACTTTATTTGTTTCCACTTCATTCTCATCTCTCAGAAGAACAAGATCAAGCCCTGAGGAGTGACTGCTAATAGGTCTCTGTACTGGCTCCAACACGTCTTCCTCAGAGAGCTCACTCCATGCCACAGCTATGCCTTGGTTACCTGAAGGGAGTTCCCAGAAGAATTTTTACCCTCCTCCCATTGTGAACAATAGGGAAATGGTTCAAAGAACTCACATAGCTTCCTGCAGCTGCTGTTTATCTGTCTAATTGCCCTTCTTGTCTCTTGCAGTTTGCCCAGACTTTTTCTTAGGCATACTGATGACCCTCTCCCTTCAATTCTGTTTCTGGATATATGTGATGATTTTTTGCTTACGTTCTTTATTTTACTTTCAATTTATCTCTCCAGACCTCTGCCAAGTTTTTGAGGATTATGTGATAGGATTTCTGTCTTTCACTCTCTATTTCTATGCTTGTGAAAAGATGGATGTTCACTGAGGTCTGACACTGCTCTTCGTGAAGTCAGGGGGAAGCTGAGGCCGTGAATATTGTGGGGCCCACTTGGTAGAGGCATAAACCAGAGCGTAGCAGCATGGGCCCACTGGGCTCTGTGTCTTGACAGCACAGCATTGGCAGCATCGTTCACCTGAAACAGGAATCACTTTATTAAAGCCTGGCTCAGACCTGAGTTGTTGCCCTTTCTAACGAGCGGTCTCTGCTACCCTGCACTGACTATTCTACATCTGGAGCACTTCTGTTATACTGAGAAAAGGTTACATGGAGTTATTAACCCCCCCCACCCAATGAACTCTTCTGCTCTCAGCATCATCTTTACCTCTCTGCTCTGCTCCTCTGCCCAGCAGACTCCTGCCCCCTTTCACCCAGCTCTGTACCCTGGCACTTGCTTATAGGGGTAAGCAACACATCCTGCCACTACATTTTCTGAGTGGTTTAGATGATGCTCAGTGCAGCCTACATCTCTTAAATTTCTATAATCTCATCTGTTCATGGTTTACTATACTAAGGTATACTGTATGCAAAATGTTTACAAGGCTGTGACTGGGCAGCAGGGAGAAAGGCAGGTTTTTCACTTTGTCTTGGGGAGTGCTCCTGTCAGACAAAACCTTTCAGGAAGAGGGAATTGTTCCTGCTGCCTGGAGAGCAGAGGGTGTATTGAGCTGCCAGCAGCAGAGTGGGCAAGTGAGAGGGAAAGACAAGGGGGATGCAACCTGGGAGGTGTCCAAGAGGAGTAGGAGATGCCTGTACTGCCAGAGTGTCAGAAAGGAGCTCTTCCCAGAGCCAGAGGAGTCCAGGGGAAATTTACTGCAGTACAGCAGGCACCTTGAAGGTGTTCAGCTGAAAAAACAAGTGCAGGGGGAAGAATTCACTGTAAGTAAGAAAGACTTGCTGCCAAAACTTTTATTTTAATCTGATTTTGCCAGGGAGTTAAACTTGTTACAGTTAATTAGACTTCAGTCGTTTGGCATTTTGCATCCCAAATGCAGCCTAGCCCAAAAACTTCTTTATGGAGGCTGTTACCATGAAACAACTTGAGATGTGGTAAATAAAGTTATAAACCACAGGCTGACTAGGTGACATTTATTCTTCTGCCTTTACCACTAGATTATTCAGTGCTCCTTTAGGATGAGCGAGCCACAGTTCTTGTTTACTGGAGCAGCTGCCAGCATAGGGATCCTGGTATATGCTTAGTATGCTGTATGGCTTTCAGCAGCTAAGCATGTGATACACTGAGTAGATGCAGAGGGTGGGACAGCTCCAGCTCCTCAACACCTGACAAGAAGGGCTAATGAGTTCTCACACTGCAACCCACAGATGCATAGTACTGGCCCCAGGACTGTGCACAGCAACATAGACACCTGCAGCTGCTCTGTAGGTGGAGAGAGGCATGAGGCTCCATGCAGATTCTGCATCCAATATCAAATCACTTTAGAGAATTACATTTAGCATGACTCTGCCTAAAATCAATAGAAAACCAAACATTAATTTACCCGAAGGCGGGAAAATTCCTGCCAGAGGAAGTAGTAAAGTGATTTACTTGTCAAAATATTAATACGTATATTCATGAAGTATTAATGGCACTGACCTTATCCATCATCCAACTGGTGTTTTTGCCTGAAGGCTGCTGTTATTCATTAGGCTGTTTCACATTACCACACCACTAGAAGCACATTTGATTTAATAGGTTCACACCTCCTCCTTCAGAAAGTTGCTTCACCCATTCAGTGGGCTGTGTTCTAGATCTGAGCCCTGAATTTACTGGGGTGACACTGAAGATTAAAAGCTTCATTTCACAGAGCCATTCTGTGGGACAGTCATGCTAGGCTTAAACCTGTGCAGTTCCATAGGGGGGAGTAATCTTTTGAGTAGGAAGATGAAAGAAACAGGAAAGAGGGAGCAGGATTACCTAAAACTGAGGGTGGAAGAACAATGTGTAATTGTAGTTGTACTCTGCTTAAAGCCAATCAAAACTGTTTTGTTGTACAGTTGAAATCCATGTTTCAAGGAAAGCTGTGTTAAAGCACAAATTGCAGTGATCTCTAAAAGCCGGCTCTTAATGCCATTGTCAAGATGTTATCTGCACAGATAATTTCATTAATTGCAAACTTAAGGTGAAGCCACTGGCAAGAATAACTACTGCCCACAACAGCTGTTCTGAAATAATCCTTGCATTCCAGGCTATGCCAGAGCAGAGGCATGACCAGTCTCAAAACAAACGCACTAGACTGGTTAGAGAAATTACTGTCAAAGATATGGCAAGGTACAACATTAATGATCTTACTCTATGATTGGGAGACAAAGTGAAACTGTTTAAGTTACCACTGAAGGTAGATTCCAGCTGAAGCTTCCATCACTTCAAATGCTTACCCTGCTCAGACTTACTGCAAATCAAACTCTACCAGTTTCGATTTTCTTACATAACATTCAGAAGCCTCTCAGTGTCCTCTAGAAGTTAAGCTCCTAGCTGGTTTTTGCTTCAATGTTTTTCTTGATATCTTATTCAACAAAGTTACACCCTTTGGGCATGCTTCTGTCTTATCTTTAAGATCACACTACTCACTCTGAGTTGCATTCTCCTTCATCAAACACTGGAAAATCCCTTTCAGGGCACATTTGCTAATAAAATCATTCCTTTGCTCAGCAGCTCTGTGCTCTGTGATACTATTTCAACTATCTGTTAGTATAGTCCGTGTTTTACCTCCAGCTGTCAACACAACCCCTCAACACAGTTCACCTCCACGAGGGCCTCACAGCAAGATCACAGCACATACCTGCATGCATATTGGCACTGCCATTTTTGTAAGGAAACAAAAAGAAAATTTAACTAAAAAGATATCTTCACTTCATTGTTGCCTTTGCTGGACCACTAAAGGCTTTATTTAAAACAAACAAAACATAACTGACAAGTCTAAAGAAATAAACCCACTGATCCTACAAGCTCTTCAAATGGGCAGCCCCCCTGTTCCTGCAGATAGTCTAAACCAACATTCAGATATTTCAGGGAAGGTGTTTTCTTTTTTCTGCTGCTAAGAGGAAAAGATTTGCAGCTACACTAGCTCAATACCAATGCTAATTTTAGGAAAAGTTATCCATATTCACAAGATTGCTTATAGAAAAAAAATTCAAAGAAACTGATGAAAGTGTTTATTTCTGAAGGTCAGCAAGTATCAAAGCAGTCCCTAAGGGATGCCTTTGACTTTCCACAATCTGCAGTGAGAACTGCTTCTGCAATTTCCATTAAGCAGTCTTGTTTGGCTTTCTAATCATCTGGACTTCCTCCAGAAATCAAAGCCAAAGCTGAGATCCTCCATTTTTGAAGGACAGTGTCTTTTTAGCACACCAAGTAAGTTTTGAGCACACAACAGATTGAATATGTAGACAGGTCTGAGTTTACCAATGGCCCATGAGAAAGCCAGACAAGTGTCACTGTTGTTACCAAAGTCATGAACATCCTTTTTTCTCTCTACTACAGCACACCACCCAGTGCCTCCCTGCTGCTGGAGCAAAGCTAACAGTCCCAGGCATTTTTAGGGAATTAAACCTGAAAAGCTGCTCTAGAACTATCAGTCCTGTTCTTACAAAGCATTGTTTTATACCTACCTTCCTTCTCAATTTGCTAATTATACAATGACCTTTCAATTGGAAAGCCGAACAGTGCATTTTTCTATGACACTGCCTTGTTACTCCCAAGATGGGAAATGCAGGAACCATCTAAATGATAAAAAACCCAACACATTTCCAGTTTTTCTTAAGTGAATTCAAGCTATTCTACAACCCTGCCTACCCTCCCAGTGTCCTCAGAGTAACTTCAGAGGCAAGGCTGTGGGGTTGGGCACAGATACAAGCAATAACATACTCTGACTCCCCTCCTCCCGCCTTGGTACTCAGGGCTGATATTCTTCCATCCTAACCACTACCATGCATATGCACGTTTACCTTTAGAAATTAACACACTACTGTGTAAGAGCTGTTCACTCATTCCTATTGCCACTCTTGCTTCCAAGTCTTTTTGTTGAAGTGGAAGCAAAACCCTGAAGAGCAATACCCTGTACTCTGTGAAGTCTCTTGTGCAGCTGCCTCTTTTAGTTAGTGTTTCCTATTAGCCAAGTAACCTTCAGCCTTCCCTGTAACACCAGCTTAGGAGCTACCTCACCATTTGTTTATGCATTCACCCTCCTCCTTTCAAAACAAGAATTCTAAAAGCAATCATCTGAGCTCCTGCCCCTTTCCTGAGCCTGGCAATGTCCTAGTGTGAAGGACAATGTTTTCCCACTTCTCCGTATTCTGTATTCAGTCTTTTCCAGCCTCAGAATACCAGCCTGACAGTGCTGCCGGTAAGTGGTCTGCCAAAGAACAAGTGGCCTCTTCCTTGTTCCTTTTTGTAATACAGTTGAAAATCACAACATTTGCTTTCTTTTTCTTTTCAAAGATCAGTGTCCTTTGCCATCCTCCCATATCATACCCACTCTTTCTACCCAGATGACTCAATTCCCCTTTTCCTCTTTTCTCGCAAGATCTTTTCTTCTTCTGCAGCATTGCAGAACTTTGGATTTGTTCTACTGAATGGTTTCTTTCTCCCAACAGTCATGTTTTTTCCTTTTGGGATCCTAGTCTTGATTTTTACAAACACATTCTGCCTTTTGTTTGGGGTAAGATTCATGCCACTTAACTTGAGATATCTGAAATTTTGCATCTAGCCTAAGATAGCTACTTACCTGAGGTCTCCTGTTAGTCTGCAGAGGGAAGAAGGCCCTTCACAGAGCAATCCCTCCCTCTCTAAGATACTTTTCTAGAAAAAATAGAATGACTCACACTGTGAAAGCACCCAGGAGAGCAGTCTGGCTAGATGGGAATACCAAAACGGCTAGGAACTATGTTATCTTAATGACTTCCCTCCAGCATACTTTCAAATCTGCCTCAGTTACACTATTATCTTCAGCTTCGCCTTAAGTACTTCAATCTTCTCTTCCATGAAGACCACCTGATACTTCAAAAATTGGAGGTTCTGTTGAATATCCTTTCAAAGAAGATCTCAGAGGCTCAAATCCCACCACCTTTATGTATCCCCTCTTCCAGAAAACCTATAGCTCTGCTTCAAGATAGATGGCTCCTACTGATGTGGGAGCCATCCTCATCTTTGCTTTCTTGTCCTTAGACTACAGGAAGGAATGATGAAAGCCCTCCAAACTTCCTCCACTAAACTCCTACACCACCTTCCTTATTTTTTGTAGGATCAGTGTCATGGCAACTAGCACTTCTCATCTTCCCTCTGTAAGCTGATGAGTTGGTTTAGAAGCACACCATTACCAAGGCTCTTTATTTCCATTTCTCTAAAATAAGTTGTGTTGCTCTGAAAAGCCTGAAAGGTTTCAGCAAGTGCTGAATAAACTAAGTAGTTCATGTATAAATTATATATCAGCTATTACTACATTTTTAATGGATGCATCATGAACGTATTTTTAGATGGCTTAGGTTAGTTAGAACTCTGGCATCTGCTTCCCAATCCCATATAAGTGATTCCTGCTCCACAGTTCTGTGTCCATCTAAAATACTAGACACGAACTACTTGGACATGGCCTTTTCAACTGTGTCTCCAGTAAAGTTTTGCTGATGCACAGGAGACTATTGCACTCCACAGGCAGCCTGCTGACCATGGTGAGATGACTTAAGGGAAAAGGTGCTATTTGGTATTCTCACATACTTCATCCAGACTTATCCACTCATAACTTCTAAAAAGACGATGCACTAGAGGTGTCAGTGTAAATCAGATTACATGCTGATGTGAGTTTCTACTTGTCCTACCCCCATGAAACCAGTGGCACAACAGAGGCATTAGAAAGTATAGAAGTTAGTCACTGGGGAGCCAAGCATGAAAGCCACGTGCTCAGGGAGCTGTCCCCTGCCCTGTTAGTCACTGGGGAGTCAAATGTTAAAGCCACCTGCTCAGGGAGCTGTCCAATGCCTTGCAGGTGACATGGTCACATGGGCTACACCTAGAAATATAGCGATCTGAAGCCGGTGAGCTCCAGGCCCTTTCACAATCAGCAAGCAACTGAGCCATTCCCTCTCTTCTCCCCCAAAGGCTGTCACTCGCGCAGGAGCTAGCCAGCCCTCGCCAAGCCATCGGCTCTCGCGTCCTCACTTACTCCTCTTTCCGGTGAAGCTCCTCCTCGGACTCGCTGAGCCGCTGCTTCAAGGCTGCGATCATCTCCACCGCCACATCCACCTGCCTGCTCAGGGCCCGCTCTCGCCGCTGCACTTCCTGCTTCTTCTGGGACAGCTGCATGAACGCTGCCCGCACCTCCAGCAGCTCCGCCGTCTTCTGGGACAGCTCTTTGGTAAGCTTGTCGATCCGCTTCTCGATCGTTTTGTCCACGGCTTCCACCATCCTGTTAAACTTTTCTCTGACATGTGCCTCGAAGGAGGCTTTGGAATCAGTGGCCGGGAGGCCGGGTTTGGAAACCTCGCTGGGAGACTCAGCCGACACATAGTTGGCCAGGTAGGAGCCGGGCCGCTCCGCTGGCAGCTCCCGCGGCTGCCCGCCCTTGCCGCTCCCGCAGGACGCACCGCCCAAGTTCAGGTAGGGCCCCGCGGGCTGCGCGGCAGAGCCGCCGGGGCTCCCCGGGCTGCCCTGCGCTGCGGGCTCCGGCGGAGACACCAGCTCCGCGTCCTTCAGCGGGGAGAACAGGCTGCTCCTGGCCAGGAGGCTGCTCTCTTGGAAGCTGTGGCTGTACTCCAGGTGCACCCGCAGCGAGGAGAGGCTCCGGAACCTGGTGTGGTCGCCGCATCGCGGGCAGCGGAAGGGAAGGCTGACGCTGCCGAGCGGCTCCGGCCAGGGGTGCCCGCCTTCATCCCGGGCTGTCTGTTGCATTCCTCGCCGGGAGGGAACAGCCCGCGTCCGCGCCCCACGGGAAACTTGGGAAACTTTCCCGGGGATTCCTCAGGGGTACCTCGCCATCTCCGCCCGGCGCCCGGGGATGCGCCCGCCCGGCGCGGCGCTCCAGCCGCACGGCCCCGCCGGCTCCGCTCACGTCGG
>WEKY01026522.1:331900-349108 GCA_013390045.1 Picathartes gymnocephalus
CGGGGATGCGGAGGGGCGGGGATGCCCGGCCGGGGCTGCTGCGGGCGAGCGAGGGCGGCAGCACCCGACGGGGGCGCGATCTCGGGGCCGGAGTCGCTCCCCTCGCCGGAGCGACCTCCTCCTGACCCGCCTGCCGTGAGCACCTGGCCGGGGGCGTTCGCGGGGCTTGGCGGGGTCCTGTCAACACAGCAAAGCAGTGAGTGGGCTGCGTGGGCTGTGTTGGGGAGATGCTAAAGGATAAGGCAATTTAAAGCACTTAAGCAGCAAGACAGGACTGGCACATGCAAATAAGTGTAATCTGGCCTTGGCTTTTGGGGAATATAATTATCTCTGTGACTTTGAAACTATGTTGAAAAGACAGAAAGTTTTGTGGGTTTTTTTGTTTGCTTAGGGTTTTGTTGTTTTGTTTTTTTTTTTTTTAATACGACCCCTATTTAGTCTCAGTATTTAGGGAGGGGAAGCAGAAATAATAATACTTCCATTTATAGTATGACGAATGAATGTCATAGACATATGGAATGGCTTGGGTTGACCTTCAAAGGCCTTCTAGTCCAATCCTCCCGCAATAAGCAGAAATATCTTCAACTAGATCAGGCTGCTCAGAGCCCTATGCAACTTGACCTTGAATGTTTCCAAGGATGGGGTATCCACAGGAAACCTCTGCCAGTGTTTCACCATTCTCATTGCACAAAATTTCTTCCTTATATCTAGTCTAAATCTGCTCTGGGTCTAAACCCATGTGATTGATGTTAGAGAACCCTGCCAGTACATCCTCTGAATAGGGAGACGTGCTTCTAAACTTATTTATGCCACAGATGTGTGTCTGTTTTCTAAATTTTTGGAAACATGAGCAAGGCTGATTGTAGAGTAGCAGCCTTTTTGAGGTAATAGTGAAATATTGCTCTTCCTAAACCTAGACATTGAGGCCTTATTGGTAATATGCTGCAGATATTTTTTTTAAATTACTGTGGGACTACTGCAGTAAAGTTTAATTCTGTACTAATATATCTGTTCCTATACAGGCAGAGTCTTAAATACTGAGAAAATCTGAGCACATTGATAGATACCTTTGATGTGATTAAGACATTCCCAGTAAATTATTCACCAGATGGTGCATCAAAGGAAGTTACTCAAATTGCTTTTCAGAACTTCAGCTAATCTCTAAAGTGTGTGGGCTACCATCCAGGCTGCAACATTTTGCAAGAATTAATTGTCCTTTATTACCTTGCTGAAATGTGGTGATTTGCCCTGCTTCTGTCATCAAGCACTACCAAAACCCAGAAAGGAGGTCAGGAGGGAATAGCTTTGAACCGTGTTTGCCTCCAGATTTGGGACTCCTGACTATTTCTGTGTAGGAGGCCAACACTGACAGAATGTAACCATGTTTTGCTTCCCATTTTCTCGGCTGTTGTCCTCTACTGTCCATTATCTCTCTCTGTTGTGCCCATTGCCTTCCTACCTGCTCCATATCACAGGTATTCGGTGCTGATGCTCCAAGGTGCAGATGAATGCTATATAAGTGCAATGAACTTAGCATGATGGGATGCTACCTAGGGCTTCATCCACATTTAGAAGAGGTGACACCATCTGCCCTCTCCAGCTGACAGTAATGAGAGCCCTCATGGTCTTAAGGAACAGAAAATGTTGATGACTTTGAAGGAGCCCATTGTTCTGCAGCCTAAGCTACATGGTTTTGGCCTATTAGATCTGAAATCAGGCAACCATTTAGCCCCAGCAATTCTTCTTTCAAGATTTCTCAGGGTTTACTTGCACTCCAAGTATTTGTTTTGCTGGATTGGGATCCAGCTCCTCATGTCTTCAGTTTTCAATTCCTGATGCTGCCATTTGGATGTCCACTTCAGTCATTCTCTCAGCATTTGGAGAGGAACAGGCTCCCTTTAATATACCAGTAACTGTGCATTTTACAGCAGAGAATGTGCATTAGCCATTATATGTCTGAGCTTTATCCTCTGTGATTTAAATTTGGAGTGGGTAGAATCTACCCCTATCACTTACACAAAGCCCACATTGACGCAGCCGTAAAGTAAGACTCTGAAATTCTGCCAACTGCTGGGGAGGCGTTATCCAATTTATTTGTATACATCTCTCTCTTTCAAGATCTTTTTAAACACTTTGCAGTATAATTTCCAGAAGGATAAAAGTTACTTAAATGAAAACAGCATGTACTAACCTGTTTGGTGCTGCAAGAGAGGTGGCATATTCATAGTATTCAGCCTTTTTTCAGGTAGTGGTCTGTATCTGTTGTACAGGGTTCCATCTGACCTTAAAATAGGTTAAAGCTTCCTTAAAGCTGATGATTCCACTTTACTGAAGGTAGATAGAAAAGGGAGTATTATAAAACTGGTTTTCTTTTCAAGAGTTACTGTACTTGTTTATCTTCTGATATTTTATTTTTCTTATTCTAAATGAGGAGCATGGGTGAGTCAGTTTTGTTTTCACTTGCCCTTCAGGCTCTCAATGCTGACATGTTTGTGGGAGCCTTTTTTATGTGGTGTAGAATTGGATTCACTATGATAACTTTGACTACATTCAGCAGCCTCTGATTTCCTTGTTTGTGTTCTGGTTTGCTTTGAAAAGGGGTGTCAGAAATTTTTGTCTCTCCCCTTCATGCCCATACTCCCCACACAGGTCTTCATTGCATGATCTCGCCAGTTACAGGAGACATGAATTTGCATGGAGTTGCTTTTGGGGAAGTTTGCCTGAACTATATATAGTTATATAAAAACACACAGCTGCACATCCATTACCCCTGCGTACAGATGGGATTGGGAGTTTAGCTCTGGCAAGTAGCACAGTCCCCCCATTCTGTAAAGCTGTGCCTGAAATAGGTATGCCTATTCAGCTCAGTTAATTTGTATGCTGGGAAGTGCTGTTTTTCGTGGTGTTTGAGTATGAACCACAGCTGCACATAACTTGAGCAGCTGAAACTTACCTGCATTTAATACTTTTCATCTTCCTGTTTATTGAGAGGAAGTAAGAAGTGAGTAGTAAAATCTAAGGAAAGACCTCAGAAACCTGAAAGAAGTATTTGAATTACTTATGTGGCAGTGGTGCCTTAGATGAGGATTCATATTACCTTTGCATGCAGATATATTCAGGAATCATCAAAGATACAACAATGTTCATTTTGCTGCCACAGGCACTCATACCCACACAGTAGGAAAGAGGCTTTTGGTGGTGCATTTTAGCATACTGATTAAATAGCACTCTGCTTGTAGAGAGAGTGAACAGGAAGGAGGAGAACATGAATGTGTGTGTTGAGTTTGTGACTGTTTGGTGCTGGTTAGTTGTTGCCTTCTCCTTTTGAGGGGTCTTCAATCTGATCACTGAATATCAGTCTAGCATCTTTTGAAATCGTACATAAAGTCAAGTCTGTGTTTTCAAATGAGCTGTCACAGCATCAAGAGAGGCACTATGCTGTAAGACTGCCCTTGGTCCTGCCACAGCTTATCCTGCCTAGTTTGCAGTCAGCTTCCAGCCTCCCTGCAGGCTCTCCAAACTCATTATTGTCCTCATAGGAAACACCTGGCTGGAGCTGGCTCCAGAAAGTTGTTAAGCTTTCCTCTTCTCTACCCATGCTGTTGCATGCTCTTATGGGAAAATAGAGAATATAGGGTTCTCTTACGGGTTGATTTGGACCATTTAGTCCGTACATGGTGAGAGTTCTCAGATGTGAGATGGCTGTGGGCATGTTTTCCAAAAGACAGGAAAAGACAGGCTGTGGAGAGGAGTGTCAGCAGTAGATATATTGATTTTTTTTCTGAAAGAGTGACTTCGATTAGTTAGGAGGATAAAGAAAATACAACTAACACCTCTTGAGAGGTAAAGCTGGGGGGACTTGCCTTCCAACCAAGTGACTCTTTACTGTGCTTATTTTGGAAGGGAAGAGGAACATACCAAGTTTCCAGTGCTGCTTCTTCAGAGGTCGAAAGTCTAAACTCTGAGTTGTTACATTCATGAGAATAAACTGGAGCCTTTTAACAAAGCCATTTCGCTCCTGCTCTTCATGTGAGCAGCCACAGTGTAGCAGCACCTCTGTCCACAGCACTGGGGCTGTCAGGTCTGGTACTCCAGGACAAGTAACAGCAATGGGAGAGGGTCAGGACATCACTGGTGGCAGCAAGGGTCAAAGCTAGCATGGGCTCTCTGAAGAGAATGTTTTATATGGCTGCAATAAACTGGCCTGATGTAAGCCAGCTCCCTGCAGCACATGAGTTTCTGTTCAGGTCTAATTGTGGGATTAGCTACCAGGTTGCTGTTCCCAGATCTCTTTGGAAATGAGACCTAATCTGCAGCAGAAGGGGGTCATTTGTTTTTGAAAGAAGCTGCCCTACTCAAAAAAAGGAGACTGAAAAATGGCAAAAAACATGTCAGAATATCTTTAAAGGAAGGTTTTTCCCTATGGCAAAGCCTTTCCCTCATTGGAACTTACAAAAATATAGACATTTTCTCCAAAGAAGAGAAAAGCACAAAGCCTGCCATCAAAGCAGAATTTCAAGCTATTTCATTTGGATAGCATTCTTGGTTTACAAGTTCGTATCACATGCCTTCCACGTTTGAGAAACTGTGTGCAAAATAAACCATGCTGATTTCCCAATTGGAAAAAGTGACCCAAATGGCCAAAAAAAAGCCCGAGAATTGCTATCTATATCTAATTAGCTGACTCAGTGCCTAGTCCTATGTGCTTGGGTGTTAAAAGTTCTTAATTTACATAAAAGAGACAGAAAAAGAACATTGTTGAGGTGTGGTGCCAGATTCAGTTCTCTGCAATATTCCAGCATGTGGGAAAGCAGCTCCAAGCCCTGTGCGAAGCAGTGGGGTTGGGCTTCCCCTTTCCGCTGCATCCCTGGCATCTGTGCCAGTACTCCAAGAGTTCAGTGGTCACTGTGAGGCAAAAAAGTCACATAGCCCAAGAAATCAAAGGTCTTCTAAAGGTCAAAGACCACAAATCCAAAAGTCACCTGGGGTTAAAGGTCACAACAGGGGAATGTAATGTAGAGGTCGCAGGTCAGTCATGCAGAAGTCAAAAGGTTACAAAAGTCCTGGTGCTAAATGTCGTTACAAGAGGTCAAATGTCAGAAGAAAGGAGAAGTATCACCATTATCAAGGGGTCAAAGGTAAAAAAAAGCCAAAGGTCATTAAAAAAGTTAAAGATCATCCAGAGCTCAAAGGTCATTTGGGGCCAAAGGTTTAGCACACAGGTGCCAAATGAGAGACAAGAGGCTTGTTTTCTTAGATCCAATTCTTAAAAACCCCTTCTTGAACTTCTGGGCATGGTTCATCAGGAGCCTGGCTCAGGCCCTCAGGAACCATGATAACCTGACCATCACACCTCATCCAAGACAGCCAGGGACTAGGAAACACATTCCTGCCACTCAGCTCTGTGCCTCCATGCCCTGGAGAGGAAAGGCCAACCACCTTTGGGGCTGTCCTCTTCAAAAGGGCACTCAGGAAACCCAAGGAAGCAAGTGTTTTTCCCCCAAGTCATGCTCCTGCCCGGTCCTGCTCATGTTGGAGGCTGGTGGCCCTTGGTGACATGTGCCACACCGGGATGCCCAACAACAGCAGCAGCTGGGCAGATGCTGTCTGAGATTACCCCAAAGCTATTCCACTTTTTATCAGAAATTACTAGAGATTGTCTCATGGATGTGGATTCTGTAGCTTTAAGATCAAAATACATTGCAGATGGTAATCTATTATTAAAGCTAAGATGTTTTTGGGGGGAGCACTTTCTAACATGACTGATAGTAAAGCTCTAGTAATGGAAGAGAAGAATCCGCAGCTCATCCCATGTCAGTTTTAGTTTATTTGAAAACGATGCTTGTTCCCATATTCTGGCCAGGTAATGCTATAACATAATCTGAAATGGATTCAGGATCATCAGGAAGTGACAGCACAAGCAAAGAAGTTTCCACGCAACTTCTGGCCATACAAACAAATCAATTCAATTGCACAAAGCCCACAGTTCTTCTGTCATTGGTCTTTCTGGAAATTAAAATATCAATATGAATTATGATAGATTTTTGCAAAATGATGTATCCTCTGAAGTTTCAATTAGCAGAACAATTGCCAAGTGCTGGTTGAAATGAAGCATGGGAAAGACAGAATCTCAGAAGGTGTTTATGATCCTTTCAACTCAAATTCAATTTCATTTTAAATTTCAATTCAATTTCAAATATCCCTTAGGCATTTTCTTTATTAAGGTAAGAATTTTTAAATCATGAAGAAAATACCATTACATTTCCTATGTAGTATCCACACTAATATGACTTAGAATTATTTGACTTAATTTTCTTAAGTAAAATCTCAAATTCATGTCAGTTCCTATAGCCAGGGACTTCAATGCCACTGAGAATTTCCCATGTTGCTTCTTGTTCCTGCTGGCATGGGCTTTGCTGTCATGTATCAACAATCTTAACATATGATTTTTAAGGACCACTAAATTTGGGGCACTTTTCTACATATGATAATGCAGTAACTCAGAAGGAACACAAAGGAAAAGTATACTGAAAAATACCCAGACTGTGAAGCATACACAGCAGTTCTTTCAAAAGGAGGAAAACCAAAACAAAACAAGAGGAAGGAAATAAAATGCCAGTTTGGGCAATAAAAGGTATTATATTCTCTGTTTTCTTTTATACAATGGTAATAAATTCAAACCAACAGGGAAACCTTAGGTTGGATTCAGAAGAATACTGACAAAACTTAGTAGAGTGCTACAAACTTTTCAGTAGCTTGAGTGTAGTCATTTCTATTCCTCGAGAAAACTTGACTCTGTAGCTTTTCACATTGATGTCATATATTAAATGATTCCGTATATTAAATTCCCTTCTGCTCAGGGTACCTGCATCCCAAGTATCGCATAGGGACACAGAAGACAGTTCAGACTTGTATCTTTAATGTAATCTGAAAGTATATCGATTTTATTGGATGCTTAGGGACAATTCTATTCCTTCATGCACTTTCGTCTTTTTTCTGATATTCATGTGAGCAGTTCACTTTCATGTTTGCATGTCCTGGTTTGAAGGACATGTATGTGCTAAGGAAGGCAGGAGCCTCCCTTGGAATGGAGAATGTGAATTCCCTCTGAATTATTGTAATTTTGAAATTAAGGGGCTCTCAGGTGAGGATATAGGAATAGGAATAACAGTTCTTTACTAGTATTTATAATAAAGTGAACAAACAACAACTCCTATGGCATTAACAACAAAACAGAACCAGGAACCCGGTCCCAGCCCTCTGGGCCTGCAGGCACTGTCCCCTTGGGTGCAGTGATGGTCACAGCCGGCAGGGGGCGCTGTGGCGCGAGCTTCAGCAGACACGTGGCACGGCCGGGAGGGGAAGGGGTGGAGGACAGGCCGGCTTTGCTTCAGGAACGCTGTTGATGCCAGTGCCCCAGCAGAACTCTTGGGAACAGCAAACTGGGACAGTAGGACGTCTCGGTAGGCAGGGGGAGCAGGGCTGCAGCGCAGTAAAACCCAGAGCAGTGCCGATGGAGCCACGGGGGTCAGGGCAGAGGCAGCAGCCCGGCTCCTAGCCCGGCAAGGAGAGGCTGGCTCAGGATCCTGGGCCCCCCGAGCAGATGGTAAAATAGGTCTCAGTTCAGAACAGGGTTTCACTCACGGCAGAAGAAACAGCTCCACGTGAAAAGGGTCCAGCAGCAGCAGCAGCAGCAGCAGCAGCAGAGACTCCTCTCTCCCCAGAAAAAAAGGCAGAGCAGCTCCTCCCTGTTCCCCTCCGAAGCGCAGCTTTAGCTCTCCCGGTGCTGCCTCCACCCCTGGCTTTTATCCACCCTTCTCCTCCAGGGCTTCGCCACAGTCCTTTGTTTTTCTTAAGTATCCAGTACTTAAGAGTTCATTAACAACTTAATGGGAAAAAATTCTATACAAAAGGAAAGAAAAAAAAACCACCTAACCCCCAACACTGCATTACATGCAAAGGTCTGGGCGACCAGCTGTTGCTGTCCTGGGAGAATGACTGAGTAGGCTGGACGGGGGGGATGAATGAGGCTTTCAAAGTTACTGGAAAGGGGCTCACTTAAGCCAAAAGGCTTCCCATATGATAAAGAGAAGATACGATCTACAAGAAAGGGACAAACTTAGAAGAAAAGCAGAGAGCCTCATTAGTTCCTAGATGGCAGTGAGATGAAAAAGCCTGGTTTTCTCCAGTGTTTTAGCTTTGCTGGTCTCGTGCAGTTTTCATGTTGCAGCCTAGCAATGCTCAAACTGGGCAGGAAAAACGATATGGCTGCACAGCTGTTCTGGAGTCCTTTGCCACTTCTGCGGTGCGTTGCATGTGGCAAGGACAGAAATCTGTTAGATGGGGTGAAATTCACCTGAGCTTGAAGGCAAGGCATTGTTTGTCTCTTGTTGGAGCCCTGGTCTGCTCTGAATGGTACTCATTATGGAAGTGTTAGGCAGCGTCTTGCTGCAGAAATGGGCCTCTATTTACGTCTGGTATTTTGTGCCAAATGGCCTATGTTAAAGCAATGTCTTGTGTAGTGCAAATCGAGGTGAGTTTGTTCTTGGAGGGACAATTTTATTACTGTTGTTATAATGAATGCTACTCTTCGCAATTGCTAAATCTGCAGTGTTCAGAGCAAGGTGGTGGACCATTTTTAATACCACTTTGAAGGCCCTGCCTATGAGCATGTAAGAAGGTTCTGTCAAACGGTTTTATGCTCAATGCAGATTCTTCTCAAAAGAAGGTTCTGAAGTCAATGATGTGCTCTTATTCACAGGAGCTAAAAAGTGCAATGAACTAAAGATATGTATGCAGGTAGCAAACATAAACAAACTCTGCTCTAGATAATTTAACAGATACGTATCCTTGGAAAAGTTGAATAAATAAAAGGCACAGTCCTTGGGAAACACTGTGCTCCTGCCACTGCCACATGTGCAGTGAAACATCGATACATTTACAATTTGAAAGATAGGTAAGAGTCAATATGTAAAGATTCCTGAAAACGGATGTTTTCAAATACACGTCTCCTCTCAGGCAGCAGGTCTTGAAGGCTGTGTGACCAGACGCTGCTAGCTCCATCTGAAGCTTGGAACTGAAAGAATATGTGTTCAACAAAGTAAAAAAATGTATTGTGCCATGGTGCTTTCTATCTTTTCCTTAAATTTCTTGCCTGCAGATGGCTGCTAACTTTATATAACTTGGAGCCAAGGATCCTCCCACAAGGAGCAAGAACAGAGCCCAAACTGATCTCATCCAAATGAGGCTTGGTCCCATCTCCAAAGTGATTCATGTCTGTGTTAAACTCAGGTGAGCCTTCCCAGCATGCAAAATTCCCCATGCAGTTTCTCTCCAAGGCTTACATGAAAGCTGCAATGCAACCTGGGATTCGAGTCCACTGCCCATTCTCTTTTGAAACATTTTATCCCAAACTAAGGCTATTTGGTTAGATCAGTAAATTTAGTTTAGAAATGCCGAGGTGAAACCATTAGTAACAGAATGATTCATTCCTTAAAAAACTGATACCTCAGAGGCATAGCCTGGAGAAGTTTGTTTGCCATGGATGACTTTCTAGCCGACTATTGAGATGACTGCCAGTAAAGTACACTTGGTGGTATGTAAGCCATTATGGTGCCAAATATGTATGAAACTTATTACCTCTAAAAGTGTCAAAGAAGTTCTCCACCAACCTAGCAATGTTATGTGATAAGATAATTTGAAAGGAATGCCTAAAAAATTGTGTGACTAGGGTGGTAAAGAGAAAAACCTCTTCAGATTAGTAATGTGTGTACTGCCTGCATGAAAGTTGCCAATGAAGTTCTGGGTGCTTCACTGCCTGGGGGTGCCAAGTGGCTGTTTAAATCCATTCAGCAAGAGCATGTACTTATCTGTGTAGCAGGCAGATGTAGCAACACTCGTGTGTTAAAGAACCTGTCCCTCACAAAAGTACGAGAGAGATGTACTTTTGGAGAGAGACTTCAAGCAACACAAAGGGCAGATGAGGAGCAACAGCCCACTTGTATCTTTCAAAGCTCCCTCCTGGACTTGCGTTTTAAAGATGGAAGTTAATACAGTTCTGAAGGGGACTGTATGACAGATCAGGGGTGTTTTTAAAAATTTAAGACTGTGTTGTGAGTCTCTACACTATGACATTAAGAAAAAATGGTCTTCATGTTAGGTAGTGGCTTGCTTTTGTTGGTGTTTTCTCTCACAAAATATAATGCCTTATCAATGTAAGCAGGGTGACTCAGTGTTGCAGAGATTGTTGATGGACAGGGAAGACATTCCTGAACAGGGAAGGAATAAAAGAAAGCAGAGATTTTAACTTGTTGGTTAAAACAGCCTTAGTGCACAAACACTGTTAGCAAAAAAGTATTTGGGGATTATCTTGAACAGGTGTCCCTCTGTATCAGACTTGGGTAACTTCCCCTCTGAGTCTGCATTAGCTTTTTAAAGAACCAGTTACAAAAAAAGTACTTGCTGTTTTTTGTTTTTTCTTTAAACATCCTGATTGCTTTTTGATGACACTGTACAAACTCGTGGTTAGAATCAAGTGCTAGAAATAGCTTCCTAGAACTCCAATTGATTTTTAGATAAGAAAGCAAAACATGTGCATGTGTGCAAGTCATGCATGCACCCAGGCAGAACTAGTTATTTTTATTCTTCTAGATGAAATTGTCTGTAAAGACATGAGGTGCTATTTATTGTTACTATAATTTTAATTTAAAATGCTAACAGTGACACGAAGTGTTGTCTCAGTTCATTTAGCAGGCTGTGAAATGGTTAGAAGGATGATAGAAATCTCTGACAAACCAACCTCAGGTAAAATTGTAGTTACTCATATTTGCTACTCAACCCCTGATTTTTCATAATGATGAGTAAAAATGGGTCACCTTGTTAGGCAAAAAAATATTATCATTAGCAAGAAATGTTTCCGTCTCACATTGAGGAGAACACATGCACAGCCCAGTTTCATGGCCTCCCCATGGTTTGACTTTGAGGGAAACTGGAGTAGGGGAAAAAAATAGTTGGACTGGTTTCCTTCAGTGCAGCTGTGGTAGGCTTGAAGAGAAGGTATGCTGCCTGTCATCTCGGCCATGGGGGGTCTGCAGGGTCCTTTGCAGCAAAATTCTCCCCTTGGATCCTTCTACCCTATGAAAATAATATCTTAGTCCCTCCTACATGTGAATGGACAATTTCAATCCAACACTGCAGTGATTCCACAAAAAAGCATCACCTGTATAAAAAATGTAGTCTGACTCTGGGCTTATTCCCCAGGAACAGCCTTACAGCCCTGTTGGGGTCCCACTATTGGCTGTGCTGTCACAAATACTTTTTGTTGCATTATGGCTCTTTTGAGGTTTCAAGGGGGCAAGTTATTTCACAGTGGTATTGTGCTCTGAGGGGCAGAGGAAGAGACTGGATTTAGGGAGAAGTTTGGTGGAGGCACAGCAACTAGGGATGCTGAGAATAGAAAAATTATCTGGCAGTTCTAAAAACTTAAATTCTTGTATCCCTATGGATGTATTTCTTTAATCTAAGCACTTGAGTGGATGAACTGTTCAATATTTTTTCAGTATCTATTTCTGTAAGAAACAGGACATGATTTGCAAGCCAGATTTTCCTTAAGGAACAGAGGCTTAAAACCTTTGATAGAAATTTCCACCAGAAATGGTTATCATGTTGCACATATCAATAAGTCTATTTATAGTAATGAGACTTTTTTTCTTTTTTTACTGTGCTATTTTCATGAAATAACATTTACCTTAATCCTTCTTGCTTTGTCTCACTTTCTTAGCCAGATCTGTATGACAAATGCCCATTTATGCAGCTGGAACCCAACTCAAGACTTCGAAAACTGCAGGAAAACTACAGCTTTGTGGCAAGGCAGGAAAACTAAGGAGCTGCAGATGGTCATAGCCCCAAGTGTGACTGGGAAAAGTATTGAAACAAACCAAGCTTGTACTAATGAGAAACATTTCTTAGGGCAAAGTGAGAGTTTGCAGTGAAGTATAGATCCCTACCCATGCTCCTTTGAATATGCTCCCTGAGACTGGATCAAAACAATCCAAATAGTGTGTGAAATGCAAAGAAATTAATTTACACTGGGCTGTTGTGCCTCCGTTATTGGGACAACAGCTGTTAACTCAAGATGTGCCATGGTAAGGGCGAGTTGCTATTTACTTCCTTAGCAATGCTGCAGTGCAGGGGGAACTTGAGTGCAGGTGGCTGCACAGAGAGCAGCTAATGTTGCTTGGTCTCTAGAGCACATTGCTTTGCCATTTTTCTTTCCCTAGATACCTATATTCCAGTACTTGGAAAAAATCAGACCAAACTACAAACTCGCTTCAGATGGAGATTGTTTCCAAGTACTGTATTCTGCATTGTTTGGGAAAAACAGAGACCATCTGCAAATACTCAGTCTGGATCTACCTTCAGGAAAAAAAAAATATTATGCCAATACTAAGAGCTAACTGGAGAATTGCTCCTTTTACCTGGGCGATTGCAATCAGAAGTGGGCTTACATCTGCTCTCACAGCAATAGGTGGAAGACCTCTGTCTATCAAAAGGAAGATGATTTTCTGACATTATTTTCTCATATAGGAGTTTATCTTTAGATTTGTAATATTCTCAGTGCACTTATTCTCCATTTCAGATTCAAAGTGGCGATCCATTAAATGATCCAGTGACTTCTCACCTGCCTGTGCAAGATCAATTGGGAAAAACCCTAACAGGCCTAACCCTGAAACCAGAACACAGAGTGCCCAGTTAGATTCTCCCATGACACAAACTGGTGACTTCACCAGCACACTGCCTAGCAAACATTTGGATGCTGCTGTCTCAGGTGGATATTTTATACACCAAATGCCCCCTGCAGTGAATGCCCAAGAAATCAAACCAGGACTCTGTAACCAACAGAGGAATCCTGGTACAAGGCATGATAAGGAAGTGACAGTGTAGAATCTCTAGGAAACCCTCCTTGTATGGAATGTCCCCATAGTATGGAGCTGAAAGGACCTCTCTGGGTTTAAACAGCAGTGTTATTTTTGTGTGACCACTTCCCTGTGTGTATAAATTTTCCCCTATTAGCAATGGATCCAAGCAGCCAATTTCAACCAGCTTTGATTTTGAAAGGAATTAAAGATAACCTCATTTCTTCAACTGCTGTAAAGATAGAAAGTGGAACAGAAAAGACAGACCACATAGATTTCTAAACTTGGTGAAAGGCTGCAAAACTTATGCTTTGTTAGACACCATGTGTCCACATTTTCTTCTCAGCTGGAGAAAGGCTTCTAGTGAAGCTGTCAGTCATCTGTGAGGATCCTTGTCCAACAGTATTCTTCTGATGGGGTTGATTCTGTACCTGTGTGGGAACCACATGTGAATTGGCTTCAAAACCAATGCCCCTGGTCTCCCAAGCAGAAACAGAAGAATACATGTGACTGGTATACCTTGGTTAGTCACTCATCCACTGTCTTGGGCATGGGCAACTTTAAGATGTAGAGGATGATCAAACCACAGTTCAAAGTCATGCAATGGTTAATTTTATTGTTAAGGTTTTCAGGTTTCATCCCAGGAACTGTTTTCCAAATTCATATGGGGATGGATTTTATGTAACTTACTAGTCCTGTTATGAAATGTCTTTTGAGTGCATTTATCTCATATAGTGATTCAAAAAGGCTACATTAATTTATCTGAAGGCATTTCAATATAGGATTGACATCAAGAATACTGGGAGGAATCAGTTTCTGGCCTCTTATCTGGAAACAGGAAAAATAATTCCTTGTACTTCCTCAACCTTCTACAGTTTCTTTTAGAAATTCTACAGGAACATGCAATGATCAACAAAATAGTTCATTGAAGCACCTTGGTATCAATGTTTAGTTGATGGCATCATACAGAGTTGTGATCCTGGTGCCATTGGGAGCACTATAGAAGTTGAAGGAGAACTGTAGAACATTAAAAAAAACTTGAGCAGAAGATGAACAAGCTCTTAGGGTAAAATTGATCTGAGAACACCTGAAATAGTAAGAGTTTATTTTAAGCTGTTCTGGCCTCTCTGTCTAATTTTTGCAGAAAGGTAAGGGTGATGCATCCTAGCTGACTTAGGCACCTACATGTTATAAGATGATATCTGCAGCAACTGGCTCCATGACTACCTTAGAGAAGATACCTACTTCACACTGCTCAGTTAGCTAAGATGGAGCCTATAAAGTTTTCTCTTGGCATAACTTTCACCATGATAGGATTAGGCTTTAGCTCAATGTCAGACAGATGATTAATTGTCACCTTATCAATCAAAACTGAACCTGAAGTGCATTACAATAAGGTAGTTACCCATATTTAATTTGTTTTGTAGAAGTACATGTTGCCCTTCTGCCCAGCTAAGAGAATGGAAAGACTTTCAACTGACCTCAGCAGGATGAAATGAAGAAATGAGTTACTGAGGCTCCAGTAGGTGTTCAGATAAACACCCTAAATTCCAGAGTCTCTGCCCATTTCACCAATCTATAGTGGTTACATACCATGGCAATCAAAGCCAGTGGCAATCAATGGGAACAGTTTGCTCTGCAGTTTAAAATTAAATAAGTAGTCAGTTATGAAAGGCCTTGGCAAATTCCTTCCCATGTCCAGTACAAATCTTCATAGATTTCCATTTAGGATAAATCTGAAGAGGAATTGAATGCATTTCTACTGGCACACACTGATGATATTCAAGGAGTAGGTGTAGCAAGCTGTGGGAACTAAGAAATTAAGAAAAATACTGCAGTGCTGTCATGAGTAGGTGTAGACATTTTGTACCTGCTAAACTAAAATGATGGGCTTAACATTTAAAATAATATGCTGTTCTGTTCACTTGAGCAGAACAGTGACTTAGATAGACAATGATCTTTTCTCTGCTATCCAGTTTCCCTAATACTAGAAGGAAGCCAAATGCTTTGCAATGCAAATCAAATGGCAAATAAAAGGATGGTGTGATTCATCTGAAAAAAAAATTTTCACTTAAGAAACCCCAGAAGGCAGGATATAGATCCCCTGTTTAATTCACCCTACCCCCTTCTGACTTCTCTGCACTAGCAGCAGTGACTGTGCAGGATTTTCCTTGTTTTGTAGGTTGTGCCTTGGGTTTCTCTGCCATTCAGTGGAGGTTTGTCTGGAGAAAAAAACATAGTTACAATGCTTCCTTTTTTTCTTGCTGTCTGCTGAATTTACTCTTCAGTAAGGGAGCAGGCAGAATAGTTACTAGTTGAATCCCAAATCTCTGGATAATGTAGATAAGGCATAAAGCCTTCTTCATTTCAAGTTAGTTTGTGTGCTGTAACAGCAGCAGGAGAGCTTTGTTGGAGCTAGACATGAAGTGCGGAAAGAACATCTCACCTCGTTCTAAACCTGTAGAAATGCCTTTTAAAGCCTCAGTCTCATGTTAAAAGCTAGTACTAGAAGTTTGGTGAAATGTTTAATTTTTTAAATTAAGTGTCTGACAGATCCACTGAATTATGAAGCCTGATTTTATAATGAAAAAACCCAACATCTCTAGAAAGTGAATGCAATGGAGGACCAAAGCAGAAGCAGGTGCAAGAATGTGAGAAGCCAGACGTTGCAGAAACATGTTCCTAATGTACTGGAAAATTGGACATTTGAACCAGCTGAAGAGCAGGTATGCACTGAGCTTGAGAAGATACTAGTCATGTTGCATAGGGCTGAGTCCTACACATTTAACTCCCACTGATTTCTTAAGGGCTCCAATTCAAGTCAATGTCAGTAGGAGTGCGTAAGGGCTGCAGGCATGGGCTCTATGTTACTAGCAGTCACATTTTGGGACTTTATTAAGACTCAGATTTGCTGAACAGACTGTACTGCAAAACCATGCTAATTAGCATCTAAAATTCTTGGATAACTGCCACAGATTCCTTGGAGCTGTCTACACCACCAGCAAAAATGGTTTTAGAGATGCTGAGTGCCCAAAATAATCTGGGGCATAACTTGTCCTTTTGCAGTGATTTTTATTGTATCCATGTAGCCATCCTGGCTTTTGACAAAACCCTGTTGGTACATACCTGAGAGCTGTTCTCAGGAGTCTAGGAGGCAGTGCTTCTGGAAAGATTGAACCAGTGGGTTTGTTTTAGAGTCTAACTCAAACTGCTTGGGATGATGCAGGGTAGGAATTGTTTCAGTGTGTCTTTTTCACAGGTTGTATTAATTTTCCATGGTGGTGCACTATTTGGTGAGTTGGTGAAGGGATTTTGGCAAGGCAGAGTTACAGTAATTAATTCCTTATTTCTTTATCTCTACAGTAAGGTTATTATTTCCAGCTGCTCCCACAGTTTACATCAAACTCATCAAAGGGTTTCAGCCATTCAATCAAGGCTGCAGCCTCACTCAACTTCAGTCAAGCATCAATTCAATGAAAAGGCAGTTCAGTTAACCTGAGACTTTCACCTGTTTGGTTCAATTCCACTCCATGACATGTTACTGTTTCTAGTTTTCTTCTGTAGCCTAGAAAATTATGTGTAGATTTTTGAGGCTCAAATCCCATCCCTGACTGATTCAGAAGAGGCCAGACCCCACTTTAAGGGATACGCCATACTGTAAAGCAAAACGGCACTCTGATTTGTCATCTCATGTTCTCCCCTCATTTGGTGGATTGCTTTTGCTGTATCCAAAATCCAAACTCTGCAGCAGAGACAGGAACCCAAGGTTTATCCTGGGCGCATGAAGCACCAGGATTAGGTGGAGACTTTCCTTTCAACCTCCCTGAAGTCCACACTTAGATATACTGGCTGTCCATATACAGCTGTAAGTATCATACCTTGATTAAGCAAAAGACTTTTGGTTGCCTGATGGGATTTCTCCACTGAACAAACTGGACAAAGACTTCTTTTGGGAAAGTCACAGTATCTAAAGAACAGGAGGGAGTATCTAAAGAACAGGAAAAAATGTAGCATCCATGAATATATAACCTGGGGTAGTGTTAGGAAGCAGAGCAATGCAGACCCCCCAGGCAGGTGCAAGAGAGAGCCCTTTATTGCAAGTACCAAACCTTTTAAAGCACTTAGGCCTTTATCAGTTACATTCCATTTAAGCNGGCGGGAGGTTTGAATGGCGGCGCCGCCGAGGAGGATGAGAATGGTGAGGAGGCAGCGGTCCGGTGGGCCGGGTGTCGCAGGGCCGGCGAGTGCCGGGGCCGGCAGGGCAGAGCACCCGCACGCCGCGGTGCCGCGGGGC
>WEKY01026522.1:351214-442815 GCA_013390045.1 Picathartes gymnocephalus
CGGCGGGCGGTGCCCGATTGCGGGCGGCCCGGGGGGCGGGAGCTGCGCTGTTTCCGAGCTCGGTGGGTCTGTGGTGGCCGCGGGCCGTTCGCGCACCGTGGAGCCGCGCTCCTGAGGGACCTCGCCGGAGGACCTGGCGCCCCGGCAGAGCTGCTGCTCTGGGCTCGGCCGAGCCGGGCCCCCCGCTCGCCCTTCGCAGGCTCTCGGAGCTGCTCTCTTGCACTTCTTTAATCTTTCAGCCGCTGGATTTCCGATTCGTGAAGGGTTTTTTAAACTTTGAGTTGGTTAAAAACCCAAATAAATTGAACTCGGGAGCGTCTGTGAAGCTCTGGCTTTCAATTGTAGCAAACTGTCGTTTCTATCGCTAGCTACACAATGCCCAAGCTGGTGTCTTGACTTCATAGCCCCTGTTTTGGAAGAGTACCCACTGCCTGGCTACGTGCTTACTTTAAATAGATAGACTATACTTACAGGGTTTAGATGTAAGCCACTGTGGCAGTAAATCAGAAGTGTACCTTGGAAAAAGATTCTGAAACCTGTGATGACGTTACCAATTAAATGAAGTAAAATTTCAACCTGTCCTATTTTCCGCAGTATCTGTATAATTTTTCTCATCTATTGTTGTTATTTTTGTTTATTTTGTGACTGCATTACCTGTGTAATACTAGGAACACTTGAAATTTCTTGTACTAACTCTACTTAGGTGGGGAATACAGAGACACTTTATGAAAGTGTTGCTTAGGTAGTTCCTGAGTGTGGAACTGAAAATCCCAGCAACTGTTAATAATCTCGTCTGGATTGTGGTGCCACTGGTGGGGGAAGGATGGACCCCACAAGGGAAACAGTGCATTGGTAGACAGCATATGGCAAAACAGTGCTGTGTCATTCCTCCAAGTCCAGATGGTGTGCCAGAATGGGGGGCAAAAAAAGCTGACCAATCTCTTTTGGTAAGCACAAAGAATTTCATAGATTCCCAAATCAGGCTGCTAAATCCTTCCTTCAGATGAGATTTGTATGGTGTGGTTATTTAAACTATGGCCCAACAGCCATTTACTGCTAGTCCAGAATGTTTTATGTGAGCCTGGCTGAGTGGTAGTGTGGACTGAATGCTTTGTGTAGTTCTTGAAAGCCCCAGTATGGATACATGCAGATGCCCCAGATAGGAGTGTTCATTTCCTCACTGTCGTGCTGTACAAGGTGATAGATGTGGAGAGGAGCTGGGGCAGTGCAGAGGCCTACTGTCCTGGGAAATATTAGGGGGAAGAATTATATAATTCTTTGGAGCTTTGTGGGAGCTGATTTATAAGTTTAGGCACAGAGAATAAGTAATTATTTCTTAGGGACAGGTGTTAGCCTTGCTTAGGTTTTCATAGCCATGTAAAATTTGATTCAGAAGAACAGAAGAAGGATGAAATCTAGTTACTGCTCTCCTTTTTCTTTTTTGTTTTCTTTTCTGGGATGAGTCCTAAGAAAAAGTGTGAATAACGACACAGATGCTGAGAATGTAGAGGTGTTGTTGCCCTGCTTTATCCCCTTCTGGCTGTGATTGAAACTTTGAAAAGCAAACCTGTGAGGGTTAAAAACGGGATGGTCCGTGGTGCCATACTGGGTCCCAGGCTTTCATATATCAGCTGTAGGGAATACCAGCAGAACCTCTATGGAAAATGTCTTCTGTGAGCTTTGGGAGCTATTCACCACCAAACAACCATGAACTTGCTAATTCCAGAGGTAGCTGGGGCACTCTTGTTTAGTAATGAGAAAGTGTTACTCTTCACTGACCTGCGAAGTATTTGCAATTTAACCCTGCAATACCATGACATTCTGTTATTCACTCTGTTCTTCACATGTCAGAAATATTTGGTTTGGCCAGGGATGGCCACATAACAAGCTAATGTGTATCACCCATCAGTGGCATCTAGCAGGCTTTTGGGAGACAGCAAACTGTCTGTAACCCTTCACCTTAATTATTTTCTGGCTTGGTGTGGATTGACCTCTTTGAAGTCGCAAGTGAGGAATAATGCACATTTATAGATGTTTTCTGTGAAAGTAGGCAGGAAAAAGCTGACTTCCCAGCAGTTTTTATAAAACCTTAAAAAACCCCCACTCCTTCAAAATACTGTGATGGTGAATTCTAGTGGCTTGCCAGCTATGTTTAGTTTACTTCATAGTTTGAATGAAAAGTGTGCTGCCGTGATGCCTTCATAGTCTTGAAGCCACCACAGCTGTTTGATGTTTCAGTTCATGGCCTGATGCAGCTGAGTATTGGGATAGTCTCCTTTTTTTTTTTTTTGTTTCTGTTGTTACCTGAATTTATTATCAACCAGAAGTGAAAAAACCCACATTTTCTTAACTTTTTCAAAGACAGCCAAAGTGGTAATGAGATTGAGTTTCTGATTTAAAATATTTCATACATTTTCTTCAGTTTATTTTATTGGGGTCACTGTGAAAAGTGGGTTGTTAATTTATAAGCTTTGTTCAGTCAGCCCTCTCTAGGATCATATGTTACTATTCTATGAATGATGCATGGAGGCACATAAATTTTTAGTAACTTTCAGATGGTACATGAGGTAATCTTGGTTTGGAATTTGCATGTATAATGGATGTAGTAAATCTTTTGTGTCCCATGTTTTACTCATTTGCTCCTGAAGAGAGAACTACTACTCTACATTCAGTAACCATTGCAATAGCTGTGCATAATTAAAACCTAGCATTTTCTATCCCAAGTGCAGAGGATGTAAAAAATTGAGAACATTGTTAATTGTTTTTCATTTAATCCTTTGGGTTTTTTGCATATCTAGGAATGTGATATCCAAGAGAAGATCAACTTTGAGGTCTGCATGCGAGAAGGCATCTGCAAACTGCTTGCAGTGAGCACACAGAAGGAGCAACTCCTGCACGCGGTGAAGAACCTGATGGTTTGCAATGCTCGCATCCAGGCCTACAGGGCAGAGCTGCAGGGCCGAAAGGAGGAGCCCAGCCCGGGCAGGACTCAAGAGCAGTGAGTAACAGCTAAATTCAGAGGGAGCAGGATGAAGCAGGCATTTACTTACATGAATTTTTAGCAGTCTGTCTAGGAATGTGGATTTAAGTCCTCCCTTATTTCTTAAACATAAATTACTGCTGCCTTAAAGAATTATTTTATAAAATAGTTCCATTATCTTCTTTTTGCTTTAGAAAATTAAATACAAGTGATATTTTCCTGGGTATATTTTATTTTTGACATTAAACTGTAATTCAGTATCAAGTAACACAATGGACATATTTTCTTGATTACCCTTAGCATACAAAAAGGTACCTAGCCAAGTCTGATGGGACAAAACAAAGCTATCCAAAGTAGAATAGAGCTATTTGTATTTTTCGTTCTTTCTATTGTTATCAAGGGTCCTTTAATAATGTCCCCATCATGGTTAATTGGTACCCTCTGCTGGCCACTTGTGTTAACTACAACGAAGTGATAAAGGCAACGCTCAATGGCAAGAAAAGTAGCTGAATATATTCTCACATTATAACTCTTGAAGGAGCTAAAGTATGTGTGTTTTATTTGAATAATGATACAATTTTTTGGTCTAAATGGAATTTATTTGGGGTGCAATGTTGAGAATCGTGTTGCAGAGACACTATTGTTCTCAGGGTAGTAATTTAATGAAATACTATGTTGCAGTTTAGCATAGAAACTCTTTAATTATATGCTTGGCTCCAGTCAGTTGAATCTGTAGGAGCAGTTCCACTACTTTTTGCTTTCAGAAATGTTGCCTTATAGGAGAAATGTGTTGGAGGAAAGAGCAGCATTTTCTGTCAACTATTCTGAAGCTGATTTTGAAAATAGCACATAATATGTGTGGTATGCTGTAATTATTGCATTTGTATTGCTTTTTCCTAATAAAATGAGGAATTTTGTAGTGATTCATCTTTTATTTATGTTTTTAGTGATGGAATAATATCAAGTGTGTATATGTGCTGATTTACTCAATTCCTTGTCTTTGATGTCAGTGAGCACAGAATGGTGATGGCACATGTCCAGAACAGGGCAGGGATATTTGGACATCTGAACAGTTGTATTGTGTACTTGATTTGTGACTGCCATGCATTGCTTGGATTTCTGTCTTCAAGGGTTCTTGAGATGTCCGTGGAGGTTATTAGAAGAGATGCAGGCTACAGAGTTATTTCTCTATCATTTAAATTGTATTTATGGACTGGAATTTGTTTAAGGCTTAATCGTGGCAGAGAGAGAAAATTCTAGGGTTTTCTAGGCTTTATCATCTGTGGGTTCTGAAGATATTCTAACTACCTCTGGAAGTCATGATACTGGTAGCAGCTAGAAATTTTCATTTCATTAAAGGAGGAGGAGGAAATTCTTTAAACAATAATAGAACCAATAAATTAAGTTGCATCTTTCTTTGACGTGTACAGAAGGGGAAAATTGATACTGTATTTGATCCTGTTGCAGCTGGAAAAGACAAGATGAATCTACTTGTCTTTAAATACTCAGGTTACATATACTTTGGAGTAAAATCATCTAGGGAATTTTTAAAAATGCTGGTGTGCCTTCCTTCCAGATTATGCTTAAGAAATTAATGAGTCATATCTTAAACCAGAGATACCAAAATTGACTTAAAAGAACAGCATTTGAAATGAGCTATAATATGAAAACGGACACTACTTAGTGTTTAAAGGGTTGAGTTTTAGATATCTAAATGCACATATCTCAAATGTCTTTTTTCTTTTCTTCTTTTTTGGAGGTCTTCAGAAAATGGGACAAAAGACCGGATGGCATGCAGAGCAAAGGTTGCTATATCAGGTAAGAGGCTGGGTAGTCACTTAATTATAGAAGCTTATTAGCTGGACAGTGTCTTGTAATACAAACTATAGAAACAAGATGGTATTTTTAAAGTGTGCGTGTGGTTCAGAGGCATCAATCCTCTAATGCTGCAAGGGAACTTGTGCTTAAATCACACATGGGCTTTTGGAAATCCTACCTTCTACTTCCATTTTACTCGTGGAGTGTTCCAAAGAGGGAAATACTTCTTTTCTGTTTGCCACTAAACACTGAATGCATTTCAAAGCTAAATAAGTGTGAGTGTGCTGAAAACTTTTCTTCTCCCCACCACGGCAGACTTTGAAGTGATAGTACAGGGCATGTCTAACAAATTGAGAGCAGAATTATAACTAGTATGCAAATGTTATTCAGGCAATGCAGATTACATTACTATAGCAAAGGTATGGCTTCAGTGTGGGCCAGTAACAAGGACATTTAACAACCATTCCTGGGGGGCTGTTTTCTAGCCTGTTCTCAAACTTCAGCACTGGGGATTCATTGTTTTGTTTGCCTGTGACAACGGAGGATGTTACTACTTTCAGCAGTTCTGTGGCTGTTCTGCCACCTTTGCTAACAGATGTTTGTGCTCCCTGACCTGCTTCATTAAGAATAAAATAGTGTAGAACAGCTCACTACTGAAAGTGTTTCAGTTAATTCTGCATATTTTGATATATCTTTAAGGAAGATAATTTCTAATAGAAGAAGAGTGATGAGCACATTGTTCAATAATGTTTTTTGCCAGCACAGCTGTTTGGAAAATGTGTATCTGTCTTTCCTCCTTATAGTAGTTGCATGAAAGCATCTGTTTGCCTGTCTGTGCTGTGATTGCACCTTTCTTCAAATTTGGAGAGCTATCTGCAGTGAAGACTTTAGGGTCATATAATATACTTCTGCTATCTTTAGAAAATCAGGTTTTTTTTAAGAACTCTGTTTTTAGTGTGGAAAAACTTGCTCAGGATATGGAAGATTTAGCTCATTTCTTTTGATGGGATAAGACTGTGGAAGGGTGAAATACATCTCTTTGTATTTGGTGCTGTCTGTTAGTGATTCTGCCCTGTTACCAACACAGTGGCTCTCAAACTGGAGGTTATGTCCTCAGAAGTGTGGCACAGATCAAGCTGAAGAGGAGGAAGGACCAACTGCCTCACTGTGCAGTGCAACCTGGGAGCGCTGGATGCTGCCACGCCTCGCCTCTCTTCAGATACTCGTGTCAGGAAACCTGGCCAGGTCCAGTTTACAGCAGAAAAGCCTAAATGTTATTCTTGGCCACTGCTGATTTATTCTTTCTGTAGGTTATAGGGGTGAAAAGACAGAGAGAAATTCTCAGTTACAGCATGAAGCAGCTTGTCTGTGAGGAAGTGAAAATATTCTCACACACCGAATCAAAACAATGCAAGTGTCCCATGAGAAATGTTAACATCCACAACAGCAAGAAGTATAAACATCAGATTATTAATCTGCACCTGCATTCTATCAACGTGTGTTCACTCATAATTGGTTTAGAATATTTGTTTATACCACTTAGCCTATGGTGTTAGGGGGTTAAAATAGTAGCCAATGGAATATCACTTGTTCACGGAACACACTATAAATATCAGTTTGTTTTCAATAAAGTTGGATTATTATTGCCTTCTGAAACTGGAGTTCATGTTGCTTTGTCCATTACAACACTGACAATAGGTCACCTATTATTACCTCCTGATTTTCTACCCTCAGTAATCCATCCACTTATAAATTTATTAGCGTTAGTTAGTACATGCCAGATGATGATTACCAAAAAAATAGGGCAATCGTGACCAACTGCAAAAGTTTGGGAAGAGCTATGCAAGACTACTGAGGAATATGCTCTTACAGAAAGCAACTATGTCAGATACTGTGTGAGAAGTGCATTTCTTAATCCACAGTTTTTCACACTTCTATCATTTTTACTTATCTCCCATATTTTTGAATAAATTATGTAATTTATGTTATTGTACCAATCAATTTTTTTGTCAGAAGACAATACATCAAATGTTGATCGAAAAGCATAATCATAATTTAAAGTAATTTTATAAAGGAATCATTGGGTTTAAATTTGATTAATTATAGTATTTGAATGTATCCAATTTGCATCCACAAGATTTACAGCTAACGGTAACTGAAATTAAGGTGTGTGAAAATTGATCTTTGTTTTTGATAAATGACAGCTCTTTCAGTCCAAGAATGAATTGAAAGCTGATTTACAAGTATCATGTTAAACTTGTTCCAGGATTGACTGTCTATACCCTGATGATTTTCTGACCAAGGTGTAAATTTTTCAGCTAGCAAGATATTGAAAGTGGCATACAGAATTAATCTTTACTTTAGTACTCGTAAGTGCTAACAAGGTCTATTGAGCGCATTAAAATTGTCATTCAGAGTTTGCTATGATTAAAGGTAGAAGAAGCTTTTATTTGTAACTGTTTTCACATATGAATGTAGATTTGCGACTTTTGTATTTTAGGAAAGAGACTTTCTGTGCTTTCTCTGACAGAGATGAATATATATATCTTTTAAAAGTTTGAGAGAGACTTCTGTAATGATTTAAATGAAACTATTTCTCTTTATGTAAAATGCCCTATTTTTAGAAATGCTTGTTACGCAAATGCATCTTTAGAAGTGAAAGGCAGTTTCAGGACATGGTGATGTATTGATTTTCAGGAAGTTAGAAGTCTAAAGCTGTACGCTGGCAGTTCACTTGAAATTTTCATGAACACTTAAAAATAAATGAATTTGAAAGTTTCAGTATTGAAATAGCTTTTATAATAAGATATCTCAATAAAAATTAACTGAAATTTGAATTTTTCATATAACTTCTGAGACAGAGTGACTGTATGTGGTTTCACTTAAAACAACAAGTTTTGTGGGTAAACCCCTGTAGGAATACATGACAATCTGATGGCAAAATACTGGCACCATTTTGCATCTTAGCATAATGAATGTGGATTTTTCCATCAGCCTCATATGAATACAACGCTGGAGTCAGCAATGCTTCTTTGTAACAACATTGAAGGTTTTTGTCGCAATACAACTGAGCTCATGCTGTTCGCTGCTGCCATCATGTGTCACTTAATATATTGCATATACTTTTAAACAGCACCCTTGTACTTCAGAAACCAGGTTTGGATTTATAAAGCCCTCACAGTATTTAACAGGGAACTAATGAAAAACATTGTCTTAACCTGAGTCCTCGAAGCTGAAGGAAAATGTCACTATGTTGAGTTTAGTACATAAATTGGAAAATTTAGTGAAGAAAACATTTGCCTAATATTAAAATGACAGGCATGATTTAAAACAATGGTTCTTTAATTGCCTCTCTACTATGGTTCTGGAGCAGAAGGATATTTTTGAGTTAAAATAAAGATTTCTAAGCTCTTTTTATGCCGACTAAGACAATTCTCACTGGGAATGTGATTACAAGCGGTATTTTCTGTGGTTAGCAAAACAAGACTGAAGTGTTTGCAGTATAAGTATTCCAGTCTTTTCATTAAAACAGGAAGGTTTTCCTTTTGCAGTGGAATGAGTGGTTTCCAGCATAAGGCAAGCAAGATTTTTGTTTACATCTTTGCATAATAATGGGCTCAGAGAATACCTCACAAAACTGTTATATAGCTTCTCTGAAATGTTATTTCTGGTATTTTCAAATGAGATTTAAAATATTCTTTATTCTGGCATAATTTCTAAACAGAAATTACACTTCAAATTGACCTAATTGTTGCATTTTCTTTTGATGTGGATATCAAACGGAATGGTTATGTGTTCTTTGGGTGGAAGGCCCTGTTACCACCAGAACATCAGAAAAAGAAACAACACAATTTTTGTAATTTGTTTTGATCACAGATCTACAGTATTGACTATAACTTTATCTCCTTCCTTCTTTTTTGCCCCTTTAGATATTCGAATACCATTAATGTGGAGAGGCTCTGATCACTTCAGCAAAAAAGAAAGTATGTAAGATGTAATGAATTACTCTGATAAGCAATTGCTTATGCCTGTAAATTTAAACTGAATCAGGAAGTTCATACTCATTTCAACCCCTTTTTTGACCTTTCATTAGGTCCATATTTTATTCTTTGTTGTGTAAATGCTTGTAATTTGAAGTTACTGGTTGTAGCAAGCTGAGTTAGTTCAAAGTCCTGTGCTTCTGTGTTTAAACCCTTCTTTTTAGAGAGTCCACCCGAGGAAGAATTCCAGAGGAAGCAACAGAAAGATGTTGTATTAAATGGTTAACTGAGAAACTCCTGATTAAACACATTGTTCTGTCTTGTCTGCCCTTAACAGGAGGCTGTTTCCAGTGAAAAATTTAAATGAAAGTTGATGGTTAGTATTGAGTGTATTATTGGATAGCCTTCAAGTACATACATTTTGCTGTGTCATAGAGATTAATTCTAAATCTGTTCCAGCTGTCACCTGGCATTGATTTCACTTTGATTTTCAACATGGTCAGAGATGCAAAGCATGGCAAAATAATCTAATCCTACGTAGCACATTCATAAAATGATACAGACTTTGGATCAAATGTTACTTTTTGGTATAAAGTCAATTTTCCTAAACAAAATTACATTTTTACTAATGTTTTTGAAGTTGCTAGCAGACACTATACCTGATTACCCAACTTTTTTTTTTTTTTTTCTCCTGGTAGAGGTAGGCATTTTTTTCCTTTCTGTATGTTGTTCTACCTACACAGCAGCTTGGATAGGTCAATTATCATAAAATCCTATTATGAAAATTTCTGTTGGGAAGAATTTGAGGGCAATTCCTTAGAGGTCTGAATTACCATTTTGTATAGTTTTGTTTACTGGCAGTGTTCAGTATTGTGACATGCAATGTGGCTAATAAAAGCTTTCTCTGACTCTCTCCAGAATCACAGCGCTACGCAGTGTTTTGTTTGTTCAGAATGGGAGCTGAGGTTTTTGATACTGAGGTGACTATTGTGGATGAAGCCATAACAGATATCTGTTTTGAAAATGTAACCATATTGTAAGTATAATTTCCCTGTGTTGAATGAAGTACAAAGATTGCTGTTTTCTTTTGCAGGTGGATGTGATTATGAATAAGATTGGCTGAGGTCCACTAGTTTTTGCTATGGGCAAAGGAATCAGTAGAGGCTCTGTTCATTTTAGTGGGTGGAGGATCCCCATCTCTGGAAGGCTGTTGCTTGTGTACAAAATGATGCTGGTTGTAGATGTGCCAGTTGATCTGTATTTCTTTTCATCTTTGCCCTGCTGAAGCATTTTTCTTTATGTAAAGTGATAAGCAAATTTACTTCTCAAGGACAGCATTAAATTAATGCTAAAACCTAAAGCATTATGACAATATAGGTATAAATATTGCACCCAGTGTTTTGTTGTTATCCTGTCCAGCAGGTTACAGTCTCTTTCCTCATGTAACACCGCATGTCTGTTACACCCACCTGAGCATGTGCTTAACTCCACTCCCTGCCTTTATCTTTTATATCAACAATTTAGAGTCCGTCTCCTGAGGAAGACTGACTGGAAAGCTAGTACTACCAAAAACTTTAAATCAAGATCCTGAAAACTGCATTTAAATCAAATTTTAGACTCTCTTAAACACCCATTCAAGTTAAGAGTGGGGACAAAGATTTAAATCTGCTTCTTCAAAGATATGAGACTTGACCATTATAATTTTCTGTGAAACACTGCAACAAAAGCAGAAAAGGCACTCTAACTTGCCTTGTATCCCACAAGGTATAGAAAGGCTTGATATAACAGCCTTTGGGATTATTTCATTATGGCATGTGTGTAATGACATGATTTGTATCTGAAAGATAAGGTTAGGCTTCTGGCTTGATGACTAAGCTTGAGAACAAGAGAATCTGTAGAATGGAAAACTGAAAAAGGCTGTGGGCCAGAGGATACAGCAGTAGGTAGTTAAGTTGTGAATGACAGATTTTATTAGATAGTAATTTTTTTTTTCAGTAATTTGAAGGGGATAGGGTCCAGCTAAGATATCTCTAAAACAGTTCAATCTGATTTTAGGCAGGGATAGGTTTTCAATCTTGTGATTTTGTGCAACAGTAGAGGGCAGATTTGAATGTCTTGCCTTTGTATTTCTATAACGTGGGTGTTTTTTTCCATTTTTAACCTAAACATTGAATTTCCTGTTTGTAATTGTTTATGGTGCAATTATAACACCCATCTCATTACCTCAATGTTAGGTTACTGCTGTGTACTCTAGTCTTTAATTCCATATTGATGTATATCTGTGCCTGAATTTTATGGCATTGCTTCCCTTGATTAGAAATATATTATTTAATCTATGAAGTAGCAGCAGCATTCCTTGGCTTGGTGCACAGCTTGTTAACAAACGCTCTGAAATTTTCTCCTCCCCCACTTCAGTGATGAAGCAAGCCCAGATTTCCAGGTGAAGGTTGAAGTATATAGCTGCTGTACAGAGGAGTCTTTATATATAACAAACACTCCTAAGAAACTGGCAAAGAAACTTAAAATGTCCCTCAGCAAAGCTACAGGGAAGAAACTCAAAGCTGCGCTGGAGGAAGACAGCATTGAACTCCTTTTGCCTGCTGAGCCAGTCATCCAGTAAGCCACATATATTGATATTCTGGTTTTATAGCTTTTAAAATAGAAATAGGCCAAATATAATTGTAAATTTTTGGCAAACTGCCAAGAAACTGTTTTTTTCTCTACTTGCCCAAGTGAAAAAAAAATTTACCTTTTAAATAGGAAATGAGAAAGTAGGTGTGAATTCCAACCATGTTGCTGAGCTTGGGGCCTGGTTCTGATCTTGAAACACATGAGCAGCCTTTATCTTTGTGCTCCCCAGCCAGCCAGCTGGTAAATCCACTGTTCTTTGCAAACCCCGTGACATTTTTAGTTTAATCTCTAGAGGAAGTCAAGCTTGTACGGTCTGTCTGTGTCTCTCTGTCCATCTACCTCTTCTCCTCCTCCCTTCCCTGTTTACTTCTCCCCCATATTATTTTTGCATCTAGCCAGTGTTGCTCATATGTGACAGACAAGTAGATATGTCTAAAAGTTACAAGTTGTGTGAAGTAAGAAAAGGAGGGTATGTACGCAGGAGAAACCTCTCCCGTACCCTGTTCCCTAATTCCACTTGCCATGTTTACAGTAAACTCTGGACTGCCGAAGGCACTTTATGGTTACAGGCTACTTAACAGAAGATTTCTGAATTGGCTTTAGCACAGAACATTTTAAAATGACTTACTGGTTTTCAGTGTTCATAGGCATAAGTGCTTTCCCCAATAATTTGCCTGTTTCCTTTTAAAAATTAACTGCCTACTAATAATTTCCAGCTACTTTAATTTCATTGGGATTTAAGCAGGCCAAATACCTAATTTGCAAATATTAATAGCATTGGTTTATTTTACTTATTTGTATTTTTTTAGAAAGCATTTTTTCAAGGAAATTTTTTTTTTGGCAGCTGACAGTAAGGAATCAATGCTTAATTCTTGCATTCTAGGTCTTGAGTGTAGTCTTAGTCTAGCTTCATATATCTATTTGCCTGGATTTTAAAAGGAAACATTCAAGCATGTTCTATCTTTGTTGAACTGATATAATTGTAAATTGATTTTACTGTTTGACTCAAAAATAGACATCCAAGTGATCTTATCCACAGAGCAAAACAAATTTTATTACTAACTTTCCAGTGGGTTCCACCTAATGACAATGTATTTTTCAGTCTGTAGGATGTCAGGTGGCTGTGCTTTCCACCAGCTTCAGCTGGGCCATGAGACACTACCATTAGACACAGTTTGAATCAGATATAACCACTGGCTTCTTTACTTCAATATAGATTGCCTGTCTTTTAAGAAAGAAGCACCAGTAGACAATTTAAACAGATGCCTCCTCCCCTGGGTTTTGCTTTTGGTTTCTCAATTGAATTTTCCTTTCCTCCATCTTGGAAGTTTGTTGTTTCTACCATAGCTAATCATCTCACAATGACTATTACTTTCTTAACACAATTAAATGAACAATGAAATGTTTAATGATGGCCTTTCTAGGTGATTAAAATAGTTGTTTGGAAAGAAATGGGTTATTATAGGCAGAAAATAAGTTGTCAAATTTTTTTTATAGGTTCCCCCTAGGATTTATATTAGACCTTAGATTTATATGTAGCTCTTATAAGGGGGAAGAGACTGCAAGATCACAAGAGATCTTTCAAGTATTCCCATAGAGTTTTACCAGTCCAGCAGGGGAAATTAAACTGCAACAAAAAAGTGAACTTTCTATATTATGCGAACAGCTTTTCTCTGTAGATTTCATTTGTACAAGCCTTTTTCTTTTCAATGCACACATGAGTGAAATTCTCCATTTTCCCAAAACTCTGTGATCCCTGTTTCAAACTTCTTGGCTTAGAAATCTCTCTGGTTGGTGAGGAAACTGTCAGACTTGGAACTTCTTAAGAAAAGCTTAGTAACAAAGAGCATGTTTAGTTGCTTAAGTTGGTTAATTTGAGTTATATGGATATTCTCTCTTAATTATCCCACTTTTAGTTTCTGTAGTCTTTTGCCTGCTTAGTTTTTCAATTCTGGCTTAAATATTATTTTTCTCTTTTTTTACATTTTTCATAGAAGAAAAAATTTTCAGTGCATTTTTGCTATTAAATTCTCATGTAATCAGGTTACTCTTTGGATAAGTCACTGGAGAGTCTCCCTCCAGTGCCTGTCTATTCATTTGCAGAACTGGCCTACACATGCACTGGTTGTTGCGTTTGATGTATTGTCCTCCACTGGGCTGAAGGTGCAGGAGCTTTCGTGCCCTATGTTTGAGTTGGCAAATCCCCAGTGGTATTTTTCTGGAAGTACACAATCTAATCTGGTGGCCTCACTTTTATGGTTGGATTCTTGTTAGTATCTGAAGGTTATATTTGTCTTTCACTCATTCCTTCACTCACATTAAATGAATGAACTAAAATTGGGTTTTCTAACATTGAGTTTGATATTCAAGAACAGATTCTGGAATTGAAGATGCCTTAATTAACATACATTGATAGAGGGTTATAGTTACACCTTCCCACACCCGGGTCTGTGTGGAAACTTCAGTGCCTCTGTCTCTTGATCAGTAAACAGATTTAACAATGAACCTTTGCCACAGGCATGTGGAGATGAGCTGGTTTTTTTAATGAAGTTGTTACATGGGAAAATACTATCGATATAGAATGAGATGCAGCAGGCAGATTATTTTTTGTTATACGAAGAAACTGCCATTTAAGGTAGTTAGCTAATTCTGTGAAATGCGAAGGAAAAACACAGCCAAGAATCCTGATTAGCTAGTTAAATCTGAAAAATATCTGTAGATAAAACTTTTCTAAATTATATTGCAGCTGCCTGAAAGGAATGACTTGTATTTTAGAATGAATATGTTGCTGTGAAGCATATTTTAAAAGTGAAGTAGCTATTTTTTTTGGCAAGGTTGTTGTGGTAATTAGTCATGCTTTAGAAAAAAAAAGTAACTTTAGAATCAGCACAGCAGTTTTATCTGTGAGAAGAAACTGAACTTTTTAGTACAGTTTAAATAGAATGGTAATGCGTTGCTCAACTGCATGGTCAAACATAATCAGTGGAAAATCTTTTGTTAGGGAACAGTCTAGCAGGGAATATATACAAATGGTAATGAGTTTTTGTTCAGATTGCCCTCTTGAAATGTTTCATAGTAGTGGTTTTTTACCCAGGATGTTATATTGTATTTAATTTTCTCTTTGTTCCCTGGAGACAGCTATGTGACAGACCTCCCCCTCTAACAAACTTCCTACTTTTCCTCCTCCTCTTTCATTAGGGTTAGGGGGAGGTAGACATTCTCCTTGTTTATCTGCAGAGCTAAAGGTCTGAAAACTGTATGTTCCCACTGTTCTAGTAAGAAAAATAAAATTTTAAAAATACTAACATGGAAAACTATTCTTGGTAATCTTAGTTCAATAGTGTCTTCTCAGCTTTTACACCACTAAGCTTTCTTATGTTCTACTGAAGATATTTTAAGGATCTTGTGCTAGATCCTGTCGGGGAGAGTAGTTAGTGATTTGGAGGCGTTTTGTTTTCTTGTGAACTTTGTTCCAACTGCTATTAGCCAGGTGGAATTCTTACTGTGTTGCTGGACTGTAAATTTGTTACTCGGTCTGATGAGTATTTTAGAGAAAAGGTTAAACAAACTAAATTTATACCAGTTTATTCCAAGAACTGCATTCCACAATTGCACTGTGTTGAATTATAAGAGTGATACTTTTTTTCCCTAGGCAAAATAGAAAACAAAGATAAAAGATTCTGAAACCTGTATGTCCAATAAGTGAAAAAAAAAATCCTTTCTGCTACAAAACTGACCATAGAATTTCTGTACAGATTTCTGCACGTGAATAATCAATCTATTGGATCCTATTAAAAATACATATATAAACAACTGGTTTATTAAGTGTAGCCTGCATAGGCAAAGCAAAGAGCAACATGGAGAAGCAGTATAATGCCTTTTAATTTTTAACCTGTATTTTCAGATAAAGTTTGTCATCAGTTCTTCTATTAACGATAGGAATTTTTGAACTTATTACCAAATCTAATTGCTTTAGGCCTAGGAATAAGGGCTGTAAAACCATTGAATGTAAGTGTCTGACTAGAGGAGAGAGGTGCTTTGAGCATCTGGAGGGTGCAGAGGGTTTGTATAGGACAGCATTTATGCGTGAGTTTGGCTGCTGCTGGCTCTCCGGGAAGCACAAGCCCAGCTCGTAGGCAGTGGCCACATGAGAAGTCTCCCAGCCAGCCAGGAGGCAACAGAAAGAGTTGTAATGAATGGTGGTATTGGCCTGGAAGTTGTGGGGTGGGAGGAACTGGAGGCACACACATGGAGGCAGGAGATAAGGATCTAGGAAGGAGATGAACAGACTGTGGAGTAGTGTTTGTCTACAAGGAGAACCAGAGATACAGGAGTTGTGTGGGAAGAGGTTGGAGGTGGCCATCTGTGGTCACGGACAGGTCCTGCCATGCACCTTGGTGTTCTGTTGTACCCAAATGTGGTCTCTCAGGCATGTCTAGACTCCCTTTAATTACTGCCCGAGCAACATGAAGCAGAAATGTCCTAAACGTGCCTTTTCTTTCACATTTAGTGGAGCAAAGTACAGTTTGCTAGCATACACCACTTTGGGGCTGGAAAGTGCTGAGGACAATTTCAGGACTCACAGCCTTACCATTACAGGAAATGGTAAGTACATATGGTACCAATTTAAGGAAATAAAAAACCAGTAACATTTTGCATTAAACTCTTGTAAACTAAAGAGCTTAAAGAGATTATTTTTCTTGATACTCAATATAGAACAACTTTAAGAAAATATTTAACGGCTCTGAAGCAGGCATCTGTACACAGCTGAATAAACTATAAGTTGAGTAAAATTTCAAGTCCAGATGAAAATTTAATTCTTTTGGGAGTTTCTTCTGTCATTTGCATCTCCATCTTCTGTGAGTTGTAGTTGTATACTTTCCCCTTCTTCACAACCAAGGAAGGGTGTCAGAATGAAGAATAGCTTGTTCCTCTGTAGTCAGAAGGGAAGAAGACAAATTGCTTCAGTTTGGTGAGATTGTTTGAGGCCCAGATTTAACACAGGACATAAGTGTGTGTGCTTGCAGTCTGTGCTGGCTGCTGTCCTTCAGGTCTGGGGCAGCAGAAGCTGGGAGCAGTCAGCCTGGATGCTGACACTGTGGAGGACTGATTATGTTGCAACTGGTAGTCATGTTTCACTTTTTGGTACTTTGTCCATTATTTTCTGCAAGGATAGCCCCTCCCATAAACCATCCTCTAACTGTTAACTTAAACCATGGGACTTTCACTGTTGCTTCTGGGAACTTAAATAGTTTACTGGGGTAAACTTGACCTCAAAGGGAATTTCCTTCTTTACTTTTCAGTAATTCTGAATAAGTACAGATTTGAAGATTTATTTCTTGAAGTGTTGGATGAATAATTCTGAGTACCTTTGATATTTGTCAGCCTTTCTTTATTAGTACTTTACATTCTTTCTTCTTGAAGTTCCTTTTTCTGACTTTAATTTACATAATTTAGTCTGGTGAGAAAGGACATACCTGGATATTTTGGTTCATTATAAGCATTTGTAAATCTTGACCAAAGACACAGTCACATTAATGGAACGTTACATTACTTACTTTTAATTACAGAAGAGAGAGTCTATTGCATAGCAGAGCTGAGCTATTCCAATTCATTAAAAACTCCTTGGAACCCTAAGTGCTCTTCTAGTGCTGAAGGCAAAAGTAGATACAAATTCCAAGCCTTATTAAAACAATCTGAAGCAAAGCGCTCATGTATAAATGTAGCTGTGTGCCAAAACGGGATGGGCTCAGGGATCATACTAGATGAGAGGGCCAATGTACTTACCTTTCAAAGAGTTTCTGGCTCTGAAATTAGCTATATTTTATGTAAGAACAACTCTTTTTTGCAGAACAATATTGTCAGGTTTACTTGAAATTATTTTGGAATTTACTAATTTTTTTCAATTAAAAAACACTTCCTGAAGACTAAAAATCAATTTTGCAGGATTAACTCTCTTTTCCTAAAATACAAAAATATGCTTATTTACACTCATGATCTTAATGTAAAAACATATGTAGAATGCTAAACTGTATGTTTAGGGCAATTGTTCAGAACTGAGTATTTGTCTGCCTTTTGCCTTTTTCTTTCCCCCAGAGGAATCATCTTTTTGGCTGCCCCTGTATGGAAACATGTGTTGCCGTTTAGTTGTCCAGCCCTCCTGCATGGCCAGGGATATGATGGCAGGATTTCTAAATCAGCAGGTAAGGAGGCCTTGCTTGTATTTGCATCCTGGGCTGTTAATAGCTGTCACTAAGAGTCAATTGTTAAAACGTTTGCTTTTACCTGAAGTGGGGTATTGAGAACTGTTGTTTTTTACCTGTTCTACCTAGAGCAAGGGGGAAACTCTTTCACGGCTGCATTCATAAACAGCGCCTTCAGTAGCTGAGCATGGAGAAATCAGTGTTTCCATGGCATGAATGATGTAGGTTGTTAGTAACGATCAAGTACAACTCTTGTTTGAGTTGGTTTGCAGTGGTACTTGATGGCATCAGTCCTAACAATCCTGTGGCTTCTTGTACATACCCCTTGCTGTGCTGGCACAAGAGTTCATATCACAGCATGGTGAATCAGACTGGTGAACCAAGCCATATTTAAACTCATCCCTTCAGAAATGATTCATATGAACTCACTTCACTTTTCTGTTTTGGTTCGTTGCACAGCTAGGCTTATGAGAAGGTGACAGTGGAGGGCCAGAGGGTCTGGGTCATTTGTCAGGAGTGCTGAATTACAGGCTTTAAACTGGTTGTGAAACTGTTACGGTTTTATGAAAGCTGTTCAGAAAATTCATTTGAGAAAGTGGAAATTCTAGACAAATGTCTTTGCTTGACATTTGTTGAATGTACTGTGTATTTCCAAAGTGAAATATTCTTTTTATTTCTATTATTGTGCAATTGCTATAGCTAATAAAGGTGTTTTCTTTTTTTAGAGTAGACACCAGATCTAGATTTCATTCTGTGTCAGCCAGCAGATTCTATACTGTTAGTGTCACATGGCAAGTCTGCAAAAACTGTAAAACACCAGAAGACATTTAAAGTACTGCTAATGTTTCAGAAGTCTTTCTTGTCGGAATGAATTGGGTGTGGCTAAGTTTTGATCACTCAGGGCTGATATGTGTACACCTTGCAATATGGTTTTGTTTTAGGTTTATGTTTGGCAATTTCTGACTACTTCTTCCCCTTAGCAAATGGTAGAAGGTCTAACGAGCTGGAGGAAGCTGTATTGTGTACTGAGAGGTGGCAAACTCTTTTGTTATTACTCACCAGAAGAAATTGAGGCTAAAGTGGAGCCAGCATTGACAGTTTCCATCAACAAGGTAAAATTGGTTGTATGGGGATTTTTTTTTCGATTTCTTGGGGTTTTTAAATTAATTTTATTATATTGGGGAACATTCTTTTTTGTTTAAGAAATATGTGCAGTCATTTGGGCTCTAAGCTGCTCGTATGCAGAGTGCTTTATAGGTAGAATGAGGGTGGGAAGTACTTCAGTGAAATTTGCAGTCCCCCAGCAGGAACAGAATGTTCCTTAGCTGTGGATGTAAATTCTTTCTATTGCATTAGGCTGGTTAGCATAGAGGCAAAAAGGAGGGTGTTTTTCTATAGGACAGGTAATAACTTTTTATATGACAGTTCTATGAGACAGCCCTTGAAAAGGTATTGCTTACAGTCCCCTAGCAAAGCTCTGGTAGACTTTTGTCCTCAGCAAGGTGGAATTCCAACAAAAGCTTTTTTGTCATTATGTGTTATTTGGCCACAGTCTTAATTAGAAGGAGAAATGGAAAATTTTTCAAAATATTTTAGTGCCTTAAAATAAGCTGCTTTTCTTAATGCTGGTTTTGTCCAGAGCACAATAACTTTGGAAGCTCTGTTCTCTAGGATGACATTATTACTGTTGTTCATGCCCTGATTGAAAAACCTGAGTTTAAAATGTAAATTTAAAATGTCACTTACTATTTGGCCAAAGAAACAGTAGTTAATCTGAAGTAAATTAGTAATGTTAGAGGAAGGACCTTCTAGAATGGCAAGCATTACATAGAACAGATTATTTCAAAAACTGGTTTTGGTGCAGGCATCAAGGGTTAGTAATCCCATAAGGACGGGCAGAGGAATTTAATGTGTTTTGCAATCGCCATAGCTGGATTCATCTTCTGTAAGTCAACAGACACATTTGGAAGCTGTGTTAAGTCCAGGCCGCTCTGGATCCTGCTGCTGTGCTGCCGTGAGCGCTCGGTGCCAACACCAATTCCAAGAGAAGCATTCTGGAGCCCGGCTGCTTGTTCAGCTGCTGTGCCACGTGGTGCCAGGGCAGGCACAGGGCAGATGATGGAGCAATTACACAGGGCCACTCATGGGGGTTAAAGTTAGTTCCTCTGTAGGGGCAGGAGGAGGCTTGGCTTTGACTGTGCTTCCCTTGAATCAGTTCTCTTACCCAGCTCATTACATGGCTGCACAAATGCTTGTGTGGTACGAGCATGGGGCTCAGTTATGACTGGGAACATGTGGGGGCATGGGGTGACAAAGACTGCTTCTTACAGCAGCAGAATCAGCTTTTGTTAGCTTGAGTGTTCCTGGGAGAGATGACTGCATTCTCGTTCAGAGTAAAACTGCTATAGAACCCAAACATTTAAATGGGTCATAACAATGTGACCTGTTTGTGTTAGGATGGGTTTTTTTAATTACTAAGATTTAAATTGATTCCTTAAATAAAATTACCTTTTTTGCTAGTGCCATTTATTCTTCCAACTGCTCATACATTCACATTAAATAAATATTTATACTGTGATATATATTTAAGTAGGTTTACTTCTTTAATCACTTTCCATTTCACTACTCAGCCTCTGCCATAATTCTGTTTTCCAGCTGTTCACAGTATCAGTTAAGAAATGGTAAAATTAGTAAATTATAGAATGACTAAATAGTTCTAAAACATGACAGGAATATTTTTTTAAATTATCTATCAGGCTGTCTCATATCTTTCCTTGGAATTATGTTTTAGTCTAAATCCTAATTTTGCTTTTTCTTTTAAAATAACCATATTGTACTAAGATATTTTGCTCCTCCGAGTAGCCAATGCACTTAGAACCTAAAATCCAACTTGATAAGCCTTTGCTGGAGACTGTCCTTATGTTTGTAGAGTATCCTTAAAGCTAACATGTAAAAGGTACATGATTTATGTAACTTACACCATTTTACAAAAATGTCAGGCAGCTAGAGAATTACTGTGAATCCTTCTTCGATTTAAATTAAAACAAGAAAAAAAGAAAATGCAATTGAAAACACATTTGGATCCTTTACTACTTAAAGAGTTTCTCTTGAAAATAACTTAATGCCTGCAGATATTTTTTGATTCCTTTGTTATGAAATATCTCTTATGGATTAAATGAAAGCAGACTAATCATATGGGCTTGTCTGCTGCATGTTGTTATAGAAACAGCAATTTCGAAGTGAAAGTTGAGATTGAACATCAACTCTAGACATTCTAACTGAAGTCTCTTCGTGTTGCATATGTGGCATTTTCATTTGTAATGTGAAGCTGATCCTTTACATGTAATTTAAAGATACTTTCTGAGAAGTAATGAAATCATCTGGATTTATGAGAAATTCTCTGGAAAATGTACACACCGATACCTGTATTTCCCATTCCCTTTGAACTGAGACTTGAAGAAGCCATTAAGACCAGCAAAGTCATTACTTCAATTTTAGATGACTTCACTGCTACTGCTGTTGAGCAAGAATGGTTCTGCAGTTGCTATTATGCAAGTACTACTGTTATTGTTCCAGCTAAATGTGATTATAACATATTATATTGCACAACTAAGTAGGAAAAGAGAAATTATATTTTCTGTAGCAAGAAAAATTTACTGGAATCCCATTTAAGGAAATATTCTTTATGGGCCAATTCCTGAATTTTTTTTCAAGTTTTCTTGAGTTTGAAATGAAAAATAAAGGTCTTGCCTACACATGGTAGCTTAGCAAATTGGTACATGTGCCAGCAGTTCACGTTAGTTGCTCAGTGTTTGGAATACATAATCTACTGTGTTTCGTTCATAGATTATAAAACTTTATTTGTGCCATGGGTGCCTGAAGCTTGAGGAATTCTGGGATGTTGCTTCAAATTACTGTAGTCCCATGACTTCCTTCCTGGCATATTTTGCCCATGCAGTCTTCGTCCCAGGGCCCTGCAGTTGGCAGGCCCAGGGCTCTCTCCCTGCTCATGCTGATCACTGAGGGGAGCAGGGTGAGGAGGAAGTGTTTGCAGCCACAGGCTCAGGGTTCATGGGAACACTGCTGATCAGTGCAGCAGGAGTGGAGGGACAAAAATCAATCTGGAATTACCTTGAATGACAGTCCTTGGTGGTACAGCTGTTCTGGCTAGGTCAGGTGTAGGACTTTGTTGGAAAATGTGGCAATGGTTGTAGCAGCATAACTTCAAGGGAACCATGCATATTTGTAGGGAACCAGGGAGTTCATCCTTGGGCTGGAGCAGAGGAATATGGATACGAGTTCTGGACCATGTGAGCTTTTAGGGAGCCGGCAATATGGGCAATATTCACTGTATGTGTTGGGGAACTCCAGCATGGGGAAATGAGATAAGCCCTGAAAATATCTGTATTCTCTGTAGTAAGGACTTTGTCCCACTGTTTGGCTTAGAAAAGCCTTCATACCTGTGAAAATATATTGGAAAAGCACAGACTAGTTAAGTATCTCGTATCCCATTGCTCAGTTTAGTCTTGCAGTTGCTTGAAAGAGGTTGTGGATGCAGGTAGGGGAAGCAGGTAGAACACCCAGATGCTTGAAGCACACATGCTCAAATTGAGCAGTTAGAAAGCTGCTTTATTGGCTCTCTGATGCTTCACAAAATGCTTGCTGGTCATATATTGCTATCTCCTTTTCTGTTTTCAGCTGCTGCATTGCTCCCAAGATCAATGGCACAGATACCCTAATATTGCTTATCCATTTCATACTTACATTTTACTGACCAGCCAGTGGCCATGAGGATGTCACATTAGTACAAGCTCACAAAACAAGGAAGGGACAAAATACTAGCTGATAGACTGAATTTGGTCTTCTGCATTAATGTGTTTGAAAGCCATAATTTGAAATTTAACCGTATTTCCCTCCTTGCCTAAAACAAACTTCATGGAAATTATTAACATTACAACAGAAACCAATGCATGTACAGGTTATACTTGTTTCCAGTGTTGTACTGTTTTTTCAGTTTGGTTTATTTTTTTGTACTAAAAACATGAAGGGAGTTTGTTATATGTGGTTTGATTTGTTTAATCTTAAAATAGATACACAGAACTCAGTCTCTAGGTTATTCAATATTTTTCTTAAGAACTGTAATTTTTTTGATGTCTTAAAATGGCCTTTGTAACCAGTGCTTTTTAGTGTGTCAGAACTGGCTTAGCAGGAAAATGTTATACCTTAACAATAAAAAAGTTCTCTCTATCTCTGTCTTCTTTGTAGCTTAAAATATGAGCTTTCCTGAGAGGTATTATCAGGCAAAGAGATTTTTATTTGTGGGGAGAAATATAGAATAAGGTTGGTATTTACAAATACCTTCTATTTTTCCCTTTTAGTCTTTCCCCATCTTCAAAGAAACTATCTTTTGCATAAAAAATATAAAACTGACTTTGGCTTTCCCAGAAGAGTCACTTGCATTCAAGATTCAATTGTTTTCCTATTGCCATCCACCAACAATTCTGATCTTTACAATTGCTACAGCAGAGTTGGTTCAGTTTTTTTATAAGAGTGGGAAAGATAATATTACAATATGGTAAATTAAAACACTTTTTGTTGATTTTTTTGGGGGGTGTTTTTTCTGCTTGTTTTGTTTTTAATAGCTTTTTGTTGGTTTCAGTTTTGTTTTTATTAAGTGGAACTGGGCATGTCGTGTAATTCACCCAAGCTTGATAAATTCATCAGCTCATTGCTGTAATGGCATCTTGTATGACTGCTGAAATATTCAAGCATCAGATATAGATTGTTGCTTGAGGATTTATCTCCTTTGAATAATACCACCGTTGTGGGATTAAGCCTGCAGTAAACATCATTAAATAAACTTGTGTGTATAGTATGCTTGAAGTTCTTACCTGTCAAATGTTAATCTATTTGATTTCATTTTTTTTTTGCTGGTATCTATGGTTACCTGAGTTAATGGGATATAGAGCACTTATGGATGAATTACTTCATCTCCTATTTTTAGACAGAAGAATTTAAATGAGCATATCCATCAGATATGCTACAAGCAGCTGTTGGTATTTCAAATGGTTTTAAATGCAGTAATGCATTTAAAATCTGGGGAATGGTCTGTAGAATAATTTTTATTTTTCTGAGTATCGGAACTAGGCTTATCCCCATGGGATCTCATGCATAAACTTAATTTCTGTAGGTGTATGTTTAATGTCTTTAGCAGATGTTTGACATTTGGTTGAGTTGTGTAAAAGCGAACTGGTTGTTCTGTCCCCACTGTATTTTGAGGAAACACGTTTGTGGTCAGATTCACTGTCCATCCAGACAGGAGATGTTTGAACTCAGCCCTGGCTGTGATTGTTGGCTTCCTTCAGATCCTGGGCACTGCCCATGCCAGGAATACCCTTGTGTGGCAGGGGGCACTGCATGGTCTGACTGTCTTAGATGTTCTCATGTCCTGCCGGGCTCCAGGGCTGGCCAACTGGAGGGAGGCTGGCTGGTGCCCTGGCACCAAAGCTCATTACCCTGCTCTCCTGGGTATGCCAGAAATCCTCTGAGGAGCAGTGTTGTAATGGGCTGCTGCTTGTTCAGTCAGGTCAAGTTGCATGTGCAAAGATATTCCCAGGGCTTCTGCTTTACTTCTGTAAATAAAGTGGTTTTAATTGTTTTAATTTGCTCATCATGTTGTGATGAGCAGCAATGTTGACCAGTTGTGTTCTGGAATTATTTTAGTTGTGTGTTAGCTAGACTTCAAACTTTTAGCATTTTACACACACACAAAAATCACTGAGTTAGGGATAAGTGCTTTTTTTTTTATTGTAGTAATGACGTAACAAAGAAAGTAAATCCTCTGAAAATACGACTGGATCTAGTCTAGAGCAATTGAACTATGTCTCTGAACAGGAGAAACCTTGGCTCTAACAGTGCTGCTGTGTAATCTGAGAGCTTTTCTAACTCTAGCTGAAGAGATTTTATAGACTTGTGTTATACTTCTTGGATATATATACACAATTATTTCTATGTAGCTCTCCCTAATTAAGTTGAAACTAAAATGTCTATTTTTAAATGGGAAATAGGTTTTTTTTCCTATTAGAGCAATATCTTGTTCTAGTAGAACTGTATGGGTTACTGCTACAAATGGCCCTTTAAAGATGGCCTAGGTGAGTTTCTTTTTAATTTTCCTGTCACTCTTGTATTACCCTGAGTGTCCTGATGCACTAAGATGAACATGAAATGGATATAAGTTTACAATGCAGTGGGTGAACAATGGCCCACAGAAGTGCAGTAGGAGGCATAAATAGTAGCTGTAATAACATGGTTGTCCATCTGAATCATTTGGAGAAAATGAACTGCTTGCTGTTATTGTAGATTATTCCCTAAACTGCTGTGGAGAAGAGTGAGATGAGCTGGTGAAGGTAGAGGGCTGGAGAACACAGAATTACAGTATATTCTGTAATTCAGAATTAAACTGCGATAATTGTGCTTTATTCCCTTTTCATATTTTATGCCATTTTAATAATTTTATGAGAAAACATTTTTATAATCCGTTCCTGACATTAGTTCACCTTAAAAAAAAAAAAAAAGTAGTATTAATCTGGGTATTAATCTGAAGTAGACAAAAAGCCAAATTCTACCTTCCTTACACTGTAATTGGCCATAAGTTGGTGCCAGCATGAAGCAATAACTCATTACCACAGTTTGTTGTTCCTAGGAAACCAGGATCCGAGCTGTGGATAAGGACTCCAAGAGAAGAATTAATACCTTCTCTGTTATCAACCCTGTGTCTGGAGAGGCTGTGACACAACGTTTTGCTACTGACAGTAGGGATGAACTTCGTAAGTGGATGGAGGCTTTCTGGCAGCACTTCTATGATCTGAGTAAGTAAGCAGGCAGTGCTGGCTGCATGCCCTCTGAATGGGGCATTATGTAACATCAAAGGGATCTTTGAGCAATTTGTATTGGAATTGCCTCATAAGCCTTTGTTTGCAAGAATGAAAAGAAAAATGTTCTCTGGGATAATATTGGGTGGTGGTCTAAGCCGTTGGAAGGCAAATATTTGACTAAACCAAAGTCCGTGTGTTGTTTCAGGAGTCCAGAGGCAGAATATGTCCATCAATCTCAAAAAAACTTGTTCTCTTAGCAGTGTTCTAGATAATGTTTTTAAAGACTGGTAAATTCTCACCATCTCTTCCTCCTTCCCACTGAAGTGGGAAGAGCCCTCCTCTGCCTGGGCATCCTACCAGTGGTGTGTTAGTTTTGTGAGATCCTGCAAGCGTGAAACCTGAGTATGGAAGCCTTAGTGACAAGTGGTGAGGATGCTGGAATCATACAGGGCCTTGGCTAGGATGCGGCTTGAGCTAGTTCTTGGAAGTAGTCACAAGTAAAGGTGGGGTTTCCTTGCTCAGCACGGTATTATGGATGAATTAAATTACAATTTGTTATAACAGGGATTGCTTGATTCTGTTGTAGTTAAAGGCTTTGGTAGCCCTCATCACATGGGACTATGCTCACGCAGCCACACTCCATCCAGTCAGGCAAATATACACTGCTTACCTGGACCTGGTAAAAGCTGTACCTCAGCCTTTGTAACAGGTGATAAAGTGTTACCCTGATCCTTTGGCAAACCTCTGGAACAGCCCTGGTCTTACATGCCAGAGGGAACTCATTTATTGGTGCGAAACATTGTTGAAGTAGTATATTGTGTTCCTTGTTTATCACCAAATCCTTATTATAAAAACTACATAGATTAATTTACGTGTGTCTGTTTTCTCTGCTTCCTGCTTGACTCACAGGTTTGCAGAGAGTGGAGACTGTCAGTTTTTATGGTGCCATTGACAAGATAGAGTTGCTTCCTGATAGGCATTTTTATCAGGTCAGAAAACAAAACCAGGTCAATTAATGAAATAACAGTCTTTAGTCAGAGACAACACCAATCAAATAATTGAATTGAGGTTGTGAAAACTTGGTATCATAGTTGTATTTCCTGTCATTTCTAGCTCTGATTTACAATGAGAAAAGGCACTATCAATTAAAGAAACATACCAAGCAAAAACTAGGGCATCCTCTTTAAATTATCTGTAGAGTGGGGTAAAAGAACTACTTCTTTTTCATTATAGATAGAATACTACCCACGGATTTTTTCAGACATTTTCCTTGGATTCAGAAAAAATGGGTCACTTGGCATTTAAATGCCTTTTTTCTTCCCTGGTTCTAAAATTCTCTTAAAATTAATGTGCTCAGAAAACTTGGAATGATTGGTTTGAACAAAGTAATTTTACTGTGTCTTGTTTTCCTTAAGGTCAAAATCTATTAATAGAAAAAGAGGTTTCCTTGTCTACTAAGGGATAAAAGGCAAGTTATCCTCTATTAAAAACAGAATGTTCCTTTGCCATAACATTGTAACAGCTGTATAACATCCCTCTTGCAGGATATTGGATATTGTCCCTGATAACTTGATGAAGCTTCCCGAACCTTAATTTTTTTTCTATTTTTTTCCCCCTTGGATTTATACTGTTTGGGGATTTGAAGGCAAATTATGATCGTTAGCCATCATAGTGTAACAGTAATGCTGGGATGCTTAAATTACAGGTAGGATCTTATGACCTTTGTGCTAAGAGAATGAATACAGAGGTGAAAATAAAAACACATCCTTAGCATTCCTGCTAAACAAAAGTAAATGCTCACTGTTTACCATTACTTTGGAGATAGTTTCCTAACACAACCTAATAACATCCATTTTTTTTCCAGGCTGAAGTGTTTAAGTTCCAGTCATTGTTCTCTTTTCCCTCTCAGGCCAGTGGAAACATTGTTGTGAGAAACTTATGAAAATTGAGATTATGTCACCACGGAAACCACCTTTGTTCTTGACAAAGGAAGCGACCTCCGTCTACCATGATATGAGTAAGTGGGATTTGCCTTTTCAAGTTGCAGAGTAACAGAAACAACATTGTCTGAATTCAGATGGCTTCTGGTGTTGGTGTTGAAACACTGAGTTTTTCAAGGACAATTAGGACAATGAAAGAGCAACATAACTGCATACCAAGGAGTTCATATTAAATTGAATTTGTAATAGTGCAAATAATGAATATATTTTTATACCTTGAGCTAAAAAATCTGCAGTCTGCCCTGAACACACTCAAAAAAGCTGTCACTAGAAATAAACACTCATGGTAAGAGTAGTATAAAGCTCAGGAAATGTAAAGGTAAAATAGTCCAGCTTGCAAACCAATTGCATGAAATTAATCTGCTGTTCTTAAAGCTATTTGAAGGCTTACCTAGTATAACTTACCTAATTGTTTGGTCTTTGGTAATGATGTTGAAAAGTATGCTTGGAAAATGTAGCTAGAGTGTATCTGGGACTTGTATTTTTGCAGAGAAAAATGATACACAGCAGGATTTTAAAAATATTTTTGTTACGGAAATAATATTTAAAGACTAGAAGAAGTAGGTCACTTTTTTTTAATGGATCCAATGCAGTATTGACTGAGAAACACTGTGTAACTCTAAATGCCTGATTGCTTGCTGCTTGGGCTGGAGCTGTGATGATGCTCAAAATGCCATGTGGGTCACTGAGTTACCGTGCATCAGAGCACTGAACAGTCAAGTTTTATCTAAGCTGTAAATGCAGAGCTGAAATGCAGTAAATGAACCACACAGAAGCTTTACAAAGGTAACACAGTAGCATAATTTCATTGATACACATGTACCTCAGTGAGGAGCAGAACACAAACTCCTATTCACTCTTAATACACCATTTTTTACCTGGCTTATTTATAGCATTTGTAGTATCCTGTACTCAGCACTGGTGCGGCACCTCACATCCTGTGTTCTGTTCTGGGCCCTTCATGACAAGAAAGACATTGAGGGGCTGGAGTGTGTCCAGAGAAGGGCAGTGGAGCTGGGAAAGGGTCTGGAGCACACATGTGATGAGGAGTGACTGAGGGAGCTGGGGGTGTTTAGCCTGAAGAAAAGAAGGCTTCGGGGTAGGGGGCGGGATGGGGGAAGTTTTGGCTCTCTACAGCTCCCTGAAAGGAGGGAGAAGCCAGGGGGATTCAGTCCCTTTTCTCAAGTAACAAATGATAGGACAAGAAGAAACCAACCTCAAGTTACTCTGGGGGAGGTTTAGATTGGATACCGGGAAGAATTTCTTCACAGAAAGGGTTGTCAAGCAGTGGCACAGGCTGCCCAGGGCAGTGGTGGGGGCACCATTTTGGAGGTATTTAAAAGACCTGCAGATGTGCTGCTTAGGGACATGGGTTGGTGGTGGACGTGGCAGTGCTGGGTTAACAGTTGGACTCCATGACCTTTTTAAGGTCTTTTCCAACCTAAACTGTTCTGTGATTCTATTGAAAATTAGATGCTGCTGCTGTTTGAGGCTGTACACTACTGCAGTGTACATGGAAAAGTCAGTAAGAAGAATAAGAAATGGAGCAAGGAAGACTTAAGGCACATAGAGAAAAATGATATATGTAAAGATGTTCCATTTTCTACAGGCTGGCAGCACAAGAATATCTAGGCATAGATTTTTCATGGGTCCCTGTGAAACAAAATTTTCAAAGCACTATACAATAAAATGTGTTTAATAACTAATACATACAGGTTTCCCAGTAGTGTACATTGTTGGGAGTTAGGTTGTCTTTCCTTTTGTTTCCTTTAACAGTATAGAATTTTTTCCCATTAAGTTGCTAAGTAGCCTTAAGTACTGGATACTTAAGAAGAACAAAGGATATGGCTAAGCCTGAGGAAAGGGGCATCTCTGTTTATTGTTCTGTCTGGGAGTTTTCTCTTGGAGGGGGGTGGGGGGATATCTCGAGAACTGAACTGGTAAAAGGCGAGGGCAGAGGCTGGGCTGGCACTGGGGTTCCGAGGACGACAGGAGGGATGCTGCTCTGGCGTTGTGAGGGAGAGGAGTTTTTTCGCTGCTGCTGCTGGAGCCCTGGCTTGGAGCTGCTTCTTCTGCTGCTCGGGCGAGCCTTTGCTTGCGAGAGCAGCCACTGAACCTATCGCCATCTGCTCGGGTGCCCGGGATCCCTGAGCTCGCCTCTCCCCACCCTGCTGGGAGCCTGGCTGCCCCCGTCCCGCCCCCGCCGCTCCTTCGGCACTGCTCTGGGTTTCACTGCCCTGCAGCCCCTCACCCCCTGCCTGCCGAGACCTCCTACTGTCCCAGTTTTGCTGCTTTCCAAGAGACCTGGGGCACAGGGACTGACTGCTCCAGGGGGGTTTGTGAAGCAAGGCCTCCCTTCCATCTTTTTTTTCCCCTGCCAACTGAATTGCCATACCACGTGTCTGCCGGAGCTCGCGCCACAGCGCCCCCTGCAGCCGCGGGGGCATCATCGCACCTGCCCTGCCCACCGAGTGCCACCAGCGCCCCCTGCCGGCTGTGACCATCACTGCACCCAAGGGGACAGTGCCCGCAGGCCCAGAGAGCTGGGACCGGGTTCTTGGTTCTGTTTTGTTGTTAATGCCACAGGAGTTGTTGTTTGCTTGCTTTATTATAAATACTAGTAAAGAACTGTTATTCCTACTCCCATATCTTTGCCTGTGAGCCCCTTAATTTCAAAATTACAATAATTCGGAGGGGAGGGCTTTACATTCTCCATTCCAAGGGAGGCTCCTGCCTTCCTCAGCAGACACCTGTCCTTCAAACAAGGACATACATTATGTTTTCTTTTACTTGGAAAGAAATATCAGTGCCTACCCTGCCACCTCAACACCAGCTGTCATGAAAACAGTTCCCTCCTCTCACCTCAGTTCTCTCTTGGATAGCATATGTAATATTTTCAATTTCATCCATTTATACTCTTAGTAGTTTAGACTTGGTGAAACATAGTTAATACAGCTTTGTATTCCAAGCAGTAATAACAAAATAGATAAAAGTAAAATCATTGGTGGTGTTCTAATCTGGGTTAATTGCTGTCCCTTAAAATTACAGGCATTGATTCTCCAGTGAAACATGAGGGCTTAGCTGATATCATACAAAGGAAAATTGAAGAGAATGATGGTGTGTTCCTTCTTGGCCAGCAAAAAGAATCTGCATCTCCCCTATGGGCTTCACTCTTTGATGGATCTCATGAGATGACTGTTCAGAAAAACATGCATGTGGACCCAAAAAGAGATACTTCAAGTCCTAATGACAGCAGAGGAAAGAAAAGAAGAGCTCCACCTCCACCCTCTGATAAGTCACCATACAGTGCAAAAGTGCAGGTGAACACAGAGCAACTGGGCAAGGAAAACTGGAGGAAGCCTGACCACACATCTGCCAGTAGCTCTTCCTTTGAGTCAGTGTTAGCTACAAAAATGCAGCAGCTGCAAACCCCCATTGCTGCTTCTTGCAAAATTGGTCCTTGTGGAAAAAGTGGTATAGCTAGCCTGGGGAATCCCATTTGTCTGGTAAGCAAGACCAAGTCTGAAACCAAACCATTACCAACCCCTAGACAGAAAGGCATCACAGAAATACTAGACCCCAGGTCCTGGTTGCATCCATAGGCATCATATTTAGCTTAGAGGAGTCCTTGGAATTTAAGGTTTCTCAGCCTTCTCCTAATACTCTTCATTAAAAGTAGATTTTAGCACATAGCTCAAGTGTTTCCTGTAAGCCAGGGCATTACTGCTAGCTGCAGTCTCAGCTTTATTCATTAGTGCTTGCATCTAAATAATTGCACTAGAAATGGGGGAGGGTGGGGGGGTGTGTGATTCTGTCTGGAGTAACTACTAGTTCTGAAAACAATAATTCAGTACTTTCCTCTTGAAAAAACCACAGTGTTCACAGTAATCTCAGTTGTCCCCACAGAAGGCATGTTACCGGTGCCTTCTACCAGTCCCTCAGCTTAGCCCATCCACAGCTCCTCAGACTACTTAAGTGGAAATTCACACATTTTCAGCACAGATCTTGCAAAGCTGATTTTCTTGGGCTCCATACTTGCTCCATCCTCTCTCTCCCTTGCTGTTTATGAAACACTGCTTATATGGTAATCAAGTATGAAGAGCTTTTGTGCTGTTCTGAATGGCTCTGTAACTCCGACTGAATTTCTGAGGCAGTTCTATCAATTTAGTGTGGGATTTCCCAAGTTCCTGCTGGTTTGTGTGCTACTGAATGGACCAGGGTTGTCTGTCTTTGAGCTAGGATATGATCCATCACTGCTGCTTATTTTGGACTAAGACAAATGTTTAAAAGCAGTTGCTGGGTATGAGCATGTGCTCATTTTATGGTCATTTTTCCTCACAAATGTGGCTCTGTAACACAGCTCCTCCTGTGTGGAGCCTCTCAGCTGTTCCTGATAGGGAGCTGGTTTGTAAACAGGCAGTGTTACTGGTAAGCGAACAAGTTCTTTCTGCTGTAGCAGAGAATAAGTACTTCAGGGGAAGATACAGAACTTTGATATTCTTTGATATTCTTTCATCAGACTGTTCAACAGTTCCGTAAGAAGTATGGGTTGTTAGGGTTCCTGTGGCACCTGCAAAACATCTATTGCATAAGGAAAAGCTGTGTTCTCTTGGATCCACAGCTTAAAAACCCAACCATTTCCTTGGTTGATGCGTTTATCTCAGATGCTGGAACTTATATAAGGGCAAAGGTCTGCTTGCAGTTCTCCCTCTGGAGCCTTGGTACTCAGACCTGTGCTGAGGGTCACAGCGGCAGCTGTATACATACAGCTCATTATTTATTATCTTTTTTTCCAAAATGTGGATGGCTCTGGCAGCTTTACCATTTCTCCAGAAGATATGGTGGGCATGGTTGATTGGTGTATTTTGTCTAATTTCTTGTCTTCAGATAAGCTCTTGGCTGCACAGCTGTAAAGGTATCTTCTGAATTCCTTCAGTAGTTCATTTGGAATGGGGTTGAGAGGCAGGTTTCATTTACAAATCCTTTTGCAGGATTAGAGCCCTTTGTTCTAGAATGTCCTTGTTCATTCTTCGTTTAATCACATTCCATTTTCCCTCTGAAACAACCATAATCATTTTTACAATAAATCATGCTGTTACTTAAGTGGATGGTTTGTGAATGGTTTATAAATAGGAACAGAAAAACTGAAGAATGACTACATGATTATGTAAATCAGACAGTCGACTAAGTGGACTGTACAACTCTGAACAAGAAATGGGAAAAATTGGGGGGGTGAAGCATATTTTCCAAAATGCAGCTGCAGTTTATTTAGCTTTAAAACTAGCCTTAAATGTTTTTGTGCTCGGAAAGAAAAAAACACCTTTTCTTGGTAACCCCCTTTCATTTTGTAGTTGTATTTAAAAATAAATGTCATAAATATATAAGGAAAGAAAGTACCATAATGAGGATTTATTTTTAAATTCAACAGGCCATTGAATTTCAACGAGCAGTTTCTCTATTAAATTCAGCGGCTTTGTTTTGAACTGAACATACATATTTTAAGAAGGCATTTAATATTAATTTGAAGTCTTCAAGTGATGAGAACTCACTCATACCTCCTGTTGCAATACTTAATTACCCCAGGTACATTTTTCACTTGATTTTCCATTTGCATTTCTAGCTCCACCTTAAGTTATTTTGGTCTTTTTATGCATTTGATTGCTTATATTGATCTCTGTAGTATCAGCTTTTGTAATTGCTTGTGTGTAGGTATTAATCATGATTATGTCCCTTTTAACCTTTTCTCTGATGAGACGTACTGAATTCCTTAACTTTCCTATGGCAGTGAATGTTATCCAAGACTAATTAATCTTCATGTTCTTCTCTATATTTGCCACGTATAGAAACATTTGTAAAGGTGACATCTGAATTAGATGCCACATGTCAATAGTGATCCATCAGGACTGTATAGAGCCATAATGTGATCCTCTTACTCTGATGACTATCTCCCTCTCTCTCTTTCCTAAAAAATTGTATTATCCTTTTTTTTGTGGAAGCATTGCCCTGGATGCTGACTTTTATGGGCGAAGTCCTCTTCAGAGTCTTTCTTAAGAATGTGGTACATCATTCTCTTATTATCCTACCTTATATTCTCTTGGAAATACAGATTGTATTTTACCAGCATTAAAATACTGCTTGTGAACTGATCCAGATTGCTCTATGTAAGTGACCTGTCCTCATTCTTTACTACTCCAGCAGTCTGCATGTCCTTTGCAAATTTATTGCAAGTGATTTTTACAGTTTATTCCAGATCATTGATTTTTAAAATTGAATGCAAGGTAGGGTTTGTAGAGAGAGGTGATAAGTTTTTATTACATCAATGACATGGGTAGGGGGTGGGGAAAAGCAGACAGGCCATTGAATTTCTGTCCCTTTTATCCCAGAGCCTTTAAAACATTGAGTAAGATGGCAAACAGCTGTATTTCTTGCTGAATCCCTATTAATACTGTATCTTGAAAATATTATTATGATATTTTAAAGAAAATTACATGTTCATCTTGTTTTGAGAAGGTTACTCAGGATTCTTTTGGGTAACACACAGGTTTCTTTGCAAGCCAAGCTTAATATATCGAAGAGTAAAATGCAAACTGTTGTTCAAGACCTATTCTCCATGAAGCTGTGTTAATATTTTATATCTGTACTTAAATTAGACTCATGTGGGTCAGTTCATGATATTGCAGTGACCACCACTAAGCAAACAAGGCCATTAATTATTCTGTTCATCTGCTTCAGAACGATATAATCCCTATTAGGAAGACAGAGTTGACTTCAGGTTTTAGTATTTATTGTTACTTCGTCTTTCTTTTTTTCCCCCCTTCTATATTGCCGTTGTTGCCTTTGCATCTTCTGTGAAGCAAATTGGTTTAACCAATAAAACCTGCAGGCTACCAGGAAACACAGAGCTCAGCTACAAAACAAAGTCAGTGCCCCTCAAGGAGCTGCTGCTCCCAGGCAGTAGAAGACAATGTAATGTTCCGCCATCTTAGCGGCTGTGTTCGTTCACGAGGATGCTTTAATTGCATGACTCAAAGTATCAGTGATCAAAAAGTCATTAGGCAGCCTCCTGCTGGGATGAGGCTTGGAGGAGAGCAGAAGGCCTATGGCTTCTCCCAGCCGTCGTGTCCCATTCCTCTGTGTTCACGCTTGTGTAGGCAAGTTGGAATGCTACTGCCTGGCAGGGAATTCCATTGAGAAGCACTTCTCCCAGGATGAATGGCTCAAAAGGATCCAGTGTAGCACAGGGAGGAGTTGGTGGCACCTGCTGAACTACACGTGGGATTATGGACTTCTCTGAGGAACATCTTGGGCCTGCTCTGAAAACTGTACCTGCTTGTTCTCTGCTGGGATGAATTAATTCTGCTTAAAACCAGAATTAAGTGATTGGATGCAGTCTTGAAGTGGGCAGAGACAGGAGTCAGCCTGAACTCTTCTTTTAGGAAGTACAACTTAAAAGTAATTGCTAGTTCAAACTTGAATATAAATTTCACAGAACAGGAACTTCTGGAATATTGACTGAACAAAGACTTTATGTATTAACTTCTTATGTTTACCTAATGTCATCAGCTATTTACTTGGTCTTGGAATGGTAGATAGTACCTTCTGTGGTTTTAAAGGCATTGCCTTCAAATGTTTACATTTTTACTAGTATTGTGATTTTTCTTTTCCCATGGTAATAATACTAATAGTTATTTTATGGTGGCTTGTACGTATTTGGAAATACTGCCATAGTATTCAGTGTTGATTTCTAATTAAAGCAGACTGCCTTAATAGAACAATGGAGATTTGGACACTAATGTATTGTGAAATGTTAGAACAGAAATATTCTTATTTTGCTGCTAGCATATTATATTTCTGTTAAAATATGCAAGTGAAATTTAAAACATTTCTAGAATAAAAGGTTTGTGGTGTAATTTCCTTCAACCTGGAACTACATTAAGCTTTACTGAAGTGTATAAACCATGGGTGATGGCTGCTGTAAAATCAGAGAGCTCAGGGGTAGCTACTTTTCCCTTGGGCCTGCCATGAATGTGCCCCTGTAGGCTCATACTGACAACAACAAACAGTATCAGCCTCAGTTTTCTGACCTGGAGGAAGAGAGGAAAAGCCATTTAACTGGCTTTTAGTTAAATAAATGCTGTCTGCCATCCAATGAATCCAACGGACCCCACCCTGTGTGAGTAGGTAAAGTTAGAAATGTTATCTGAGATACGCCAAAATGAAACATCCTGTTTTAGGTTTCATCTTACTTCTCTCATAGTCATGCAGGAAAACGTGCCATGAAGCAGATTTACATCTAGGTCTCTGCTTTGTAAGGTGGCTTCATAAATGAACCACTGACATCCATTAATTAATTAATTAATTAATCCATTCATTAATTGCTTTCCTTTCACAGGCAGCCTTGTGCTGAAGGGGAACTCTTATCCACCTCACCAGCTAGAGCTCCATGTGGCACTGCTAATTTAGAGCTGAGCTGCTCAAGTAGTGTTCTTTTGACCCAACTATAAAATTACTGTAATAAATGCAAAAGGAATTGCTAGACATTTTAATTTTGGAATAAGAGTCCATGAAACAAAGTGGGATTGACAATTGCAAGGCAGCTGAGTGATTTAATGAAAATTGTCCTGCAGCTAAAGCTGCTGCAGTTTACTTTAAGGGATCATGGCAATATAAGATATGATGATCTCTTCATATAACCATTAGCAAATGGTTAAACTGTAATTGTTCCATATATGTATTATATACTCACAAAAAAAACCCCAGTTTGTGAGACATCAAAATAAATTGCTTTTTATGAGGAAAGAACAATCTTTCAAGATTTTTATATCAAGATAGCTTTCTAAATGTTTTTCATGCAATTCCCCAAAGGGAGAAAATTCATAACTAGTGAAGTGTCTTTTATTCTGTTAAGGTATTTCTTTGCATTTCTATAAACTTCTTGCAAAATAGTTACAAAAGGATATTATATGTAATATACGTTGTTTCACCTGAAGGGGCTTTTTTGGCTCTTGTCCAGTGTTAGGTGGTGATACAGGAATACTTGCAAAAGAAAGTCGTTTCATAGACAGCCTCTTCTGAGCCCTTAGTAATTACAGGCTTTTTAATATGCAGACGTAGGAAGCCTTTTAGTCTGTCAAAGTTTCACTTTATGTCTCTGTCTGGACATGAATTCAGAATGGCAGTTAAAAGTAAAAAATGGTATTCTTTAATTTACTTAATTTTTGGCATCACTGCTGTCTTGTAGCACTTGCAGCTTGATGATACGCCACAAGAGTTTTGTTTCCAAGCTTTAAAATTTGTGTATTTTCTTTTGTTAAGAAGGACAGGGTCAACACGTGTTCATCACATGCCTTTTTCTGTCACTGACTGTAAAAGTGGTTCCAAAATACAAATATTGTCAATTAAGTTTTTTCACCCTAAAGGAAAATAGTCCGAGTACTTTCCATCTTTGTTTGGATTATATTTTCCATTTTCTAATTAGTGTCTGTTTCAAAATCCCACATGTACTTTGACGATATCTTTCTTGACCTGAGTGCCCAGAGCTGAACACGACTACTCGCTCCGGGGCACTCTTGATTTACAAGAACAGAATATGTTCATTAATATTGCCTCTGTTTTAGCTACTCATTCTGCATTAGCAAAAACCAAATAAAAAAATTTCCATCACTCTGTGGCCAGAATGGCGTGTGCCTAAATAAAGATGTAACTTAGGCAAGAGAAGATCTTAGTGCTGTTATGGTGATCTTAACATCTCACTTACAAATTTCTCAAGAGCAGAAGAAATTGTTATAACTGCCTGGCTGGCATGAGCAAGCTGCTTTGTCCTCACAGCATTTGTTTTTGAGAGGGCAGCAGCTGCTTTACTTCCTTTGATTTTGAGTGGTCATTACTCTTCAGTCCCTCATCTGTATGTGAGGGTTGAGAGATTTTGAAATAAACTGAGAGCAATTTAACTGACCTTCCCATGATGTGAATGGATCAGCTGGAGTGCCAGTTGCCAAAGCACTGACAGACTCTTAGCCTGTATATTGGGCTTGCAGGAAAATAGAGAGCCTGTGGCAACTTTGCCTTTCTTCTGAATCCAGACTGGATGTAGAGGACAAGAATGCTCTTCTCATTGCTGTAGCTTTATCATGCAGCACGGACCACCTGGTGTGGGGCAGACCAGCTCTTTGAACATGGAAGAAACTTTGCTCAAAATTAGTGAAGTCTCAAATTTTATTAACTAAATCGAAAGCCTTTTATTAAGGACAAATCCTAATAATGGTATTCCACACATGGCTCCAGGTCAAATTGGATTTAATACAGCATGCCTTTAATACATCAGGATTTTTCTATTATTTTAATAGGAATTCATTTGTGTGTCTAATAATACATCACATTTTACTCATGATCTCATTAGAAAGATTCTTAAACATTTGCTTGATCATTACCGTAAAGAAGCATAAAGGTCTACTGTCTTGGGAACACCTCAGGTTTAACCCACCTCATGCAATAGCCACTTGAGCCTACAGCCTGATGTACACTTTCTGTTCATTCATTGAAAATAATTGTATCATTCCTTGGCAAGTAAAGTTAGTGATTTCCAAGCATTAATGTGTAACCTGCTATTTATATTTTTTGTAAGGATAAACCAGAACACATCAGTCTTCAGCTATTCTACAGCTTACTAGAATGATTAATACAAACTTCAGCAACAATTTGTTTACTTGCTTTTTTCAACATATCCTTTGGCAGGGCAAATTCTGTCAACCATACCTGAAAAAAAAAAAAAGGGGGAGAAGATAGACCCAATTATTTAGTTAGGCCCCATCTGTCTTATGTTGAAGCATTAAAGAGAGCCAAGGGCTTGCTGCAGAAACAATTTGAATCAGGGTATACACAAGTGTATAAATTCAATTTGGGCTCTCACTGATATTAAACAAGAGTCAAGGGAGGGGCCACACCTTCTCTGCCCCTCACTTTTAAATATGAACCATTGTGACAGAAGTTTCCATCACACTTTTTGAGGCATTAGTCCTTAGGAGTGCTGGGTTTGGCAAAATAGTGCCATGTTCATGACTGACTTCAATACTGCCATCCTCACAGACCCTCTGAACTTGGGGCATGCAGGAAAGGGAAAAGAATTCTATTTTTCCCCATTTCTAGAGAGATGATGCTAGCAAACTGTTAGCAACTTTTAATGTAAGAACAAGGCATTTTTGAAAGGCTAACTGTGTTACTAGTGAGATGTGACCAAAAAGCCCAATCAGAATGTTTTCTAAGAAGCCACCTGACATTATCACTGCCCTTCAGCTTACTGGGCAATTTTTTCAGCTTTTTATAGTGACATAATATATTCAGAAAAGATATTGTTTAGTCCTTGTACTTCACTTTTGAAGCCCTTTACTACAGAGAATTTTGAATCTTTAAGCTCTCCTTCCCTTTCCAGTGTCACTAGGAATTAGTCTTATCTGGCAGAAACATATTTCATCTCAGCTGAATGCAAAGCACACAAGGTTACAGCAGCTGAAAGAAGGAAGCATGGCTTGGGATTGGCCAGTGTGTTGCAGGCTGTGACTTGTCCATGGAGCAGAGTTTGGGACAGTCTCATGTGAGATGCTCTGGTCCTCCTCGTCATGCTGTTAAAGGAGCAGCAGTCACAAAGGAGCTGGAGAGATCAGAAATCCCTTTCCAGCTGATGTCTTCAGTCATCAAGCTTTAGCAGTGATCCCACTATTTTCTACAATGCTCTAGTCCCAACAAAGCACCAGTCTTGCACACACAGGATAGAAACTGTCCTGATGCCCTCCTGGACATGTGTCAGGGAGTGAATGGCACTGTCATTGCTGCCTTTCCCCAGCACCAAGTTGCATCAAAACAGTTTTGCCCAGCCAGGTCCAGAGTCAAGATCTCCACATGCCTTGTTCTGCTTTCTATCCTACTCCAATGCAATCACAGCAGCTCCCACTGGGAGCAATTTCTAAAGTGCTTTATAATCATTAAGCCTCACAGTACGCTTTGGGTTAATTATTGGTATGGCAGGAGAAGTCATCCACGGAGGTTACACATACGAGATATCCATGTGTCAGCCTTTATAGACCTGATTGTGCTCAGGTTTGTTGGCCCATTTTAGCAGCATCCTGATCCTATAGTCAAATTATATGTGTAAATTCTGGTTTTGGTAAACTAAACTTAAAAGAACAAACAAGAAAATGAGCTTTTCCACAGCCTCCTCCTCCTCCTCCAAGTGCAGTGTTTCAAGGTCCTCATGGAGTGCTCCCTGGAGCAGGGCTGCAGCTTACCACGCCTGAGTCCCTCCTGGCACTCTCATTCATGCATTCTGTCAAACAACATTTTCTTTGATTTTTTATTGAGATCTTCTTGAGTGAGATCTTTGAAGCAATTAATTCAGTGCTCCATGATTGCAGCTGCTGAATAATTATTTGTTAGAGCTTCTTCTTTCCCAGGCAAGAGATGTAAAATAGTTGCTCCCCTCAATAAACAAGTTGTCAAATGTGATTAGTTAATGGACCAGTAATCATGTGATAGCATAAAGGTAAGGATATGGCAAGTGTGATATGAAAATGCATATTTAAATGAAAGCTGTAGGGGAATATTTTCCCATAGGAATTCTTCCTATCAATGCTGAAATAGACAATTTACTATTCATAATGATTAACTGTAGATCATTAATTAAAGAAAACAAGAGATTAATCATCAAGCATTTCAAATTAAAGATGCATTGATTGTTTGTGTTACTTTTAGGTCTGGCCAGGAGACCAGGTTAGTGCCCAAGTCCCCATGCCTGAGCCAGCCTTCCCATATAAACTGATATGCAGAAGTAAAAGCCTATTAAAATTAAGGTCCCAGAGCCTGAAATGTGATCCTGTGTTCCTATTCTCCAGCTCTGTAATTTGCCACACTGTTCCTGGTGAGACATGTGAGGAGGCAGAAATGGAGAACCCAGGCTCTTTGTCTTGTGGGGAAAAGGGAATGTCATTTTGTGGCAAGGGAATGCTAAATTCCAACCTAAATGCAGTTACAGAGAATGTGTACTATAGCTCAAAAATCGAATTAGCTCATTTTTATCTCTAAATAATAAATCTATCTTTCTGTCTGCCCTTTAGAAGAAATCTGAGACAATCCTGCAGTGTAATCTATGGAAAGCAGAAGCCCTGTGCAAAAGAATCTTGCAAGGCTGGGGATTTTTCCTTCCCCCCCTCTCGCCCCCCCCTCCCCCTTGGGAAATGTACATTCAATGGTATCATTTCCTAAAAGAGTTTTCCTTGACAGGTAAAGCAAATACTTTATTTTTGTTTTTGTTAAAAGCTGTATCTGTTACAGAAATTTAATTCCCCATTTGGGAATTATAAGCAGTAATACAATAATAATAGTTGTTGGTTACCACATGATTATTTTAGACTATTCCAGGCAGCTGCCTTCTGGTTTCTGTGCAATCTCTTATCATTAGGCTTCAATATAAAATGAAATTACTCTGAACTGTCTGCCAAATTTGACTATTCTTTTAAAATCAAGTAGCTGTTACTTACATTATGTAATAGCAACAGGAGTGATTTAATTACTAAGGCACGTATGAAAAGTAAGACTTCAGCCTGCTACCTTCAGGTAATTAACCACCTAACTACTATTAAAAAGAGGATCAGGGTACATAATTCTGAGACAATGGACCTATGGAGGCCACTGCACCAGTGATGCGCTGCATGGTCAGAGGCTGTGAGGTCACTGCTGCTTGTAGCCCAAACCTGCTGGTTTTTTGTTCGCTTTTTGGGGGTCACTGGAGGCAAAGCTTTCATGAGTTCAGTGTTGAGCATCTCCTCTGATATGCCCCAGGATGGCCTCCCTGCACGCTGCCAGTCCTCACATCCCTGTGGCACATGTACCTGAAGGTGGTAATTCGGGAGGGGCCTGACACTCTCCTGACCCCCGGAGCTGTGGACAGAGTGGGGCTGGGATCCTCTCCCCAGGGCTGGCTGTGGTCCATATGCCCCTCGCAGTCTTGCCCCTACCCTTGAGGGTGCCCCTTTACCATAAGGGATAATGGGTTTCTGCAGGACTCCAGCTTCACCCTCCTTCCTCAAACGTTTTCACAAGCTGAGCATTTGACCAGGACTACAGGATACCACATATGTACGAGTAAAGCAGGTTCATAAATAAAACTGTTTGCTAAGAAAGTTGATCTTTGCCAACCCCAGATCCTAATACTGAGGCAGCTGCCTTTATAAAAGGTAATAGAATATTATTTGTACTGACATTTTGGCCATTCAGTCCAGTAGGTCACACTTTGGAGGCTTCTCTCCTCCAAGACTATTTTGTAATGGAAGTTGAGCCCCGTGAATAAGGGAATTTTACATACGACCCCAGAAGTTGCCTGTTTAAAGTAAAACCCTCTGGGCTTCAGTGCTGGCACAGTTGCAACTTTACCCCATGGTTTTGCTCCAGCATCCCTTCAGGTCCATCTCCTTTGTGGGTTACTTCAGGGCCTGTCACAGTCTTCTTCTTCCCCTTGGATGGCTCCCAGTGTCACAGTGGGTTCCTCTGATTCCCTCTGCCTCCCCCCACCACCTCTTCTTTTTCTGGTGTAGTAACTTTGGACAATGGGTTCCTAAGAAAGTGTTTCAAGGTACTGGCCCTTTTAGAAATGATCAAGGTGGCTGGAGGATAGATCATGCACACAAAACCATGGTCGACTGCAGGACTGCTCCAGTTGACAGCCGGAGGATGACACAGATGACCAAATATCATGAAGTTCACAACAGTATCCCCCAAGCCAGTGAGAAAAGGATTAGGACCAGATTACTCCAGTTAGCTGCACTGCTGACAAAGAGCATCCAAGCTTTCTTGGAAGGCTACACACTGGATCAAGAGGATGCATCCTTTCTTTGCCCACACATTGCTTGAGAGCCATCCTCATCCTTGTTAGTATGCAGCTGGTGTGGTTCACTGGCTCTGCCAAGCAGAGCTTTTTAATTCTCCCTCACTAGAGAGAGGAACTTCAGAACAAGAGAATGATTAATGGAGGGAGAAAAAAAAAAAGCAAACAAAATTTAAAAAGGGATAATAAAAGCCCTCAATGAAAGTGAAACAATCAAGATTTATGAGAATTCTATGAATTCGTCACAGTCGTTCAAAGCAGGATTGCGTAAGCCGCAGCACACCTCACTCGGCACACCCTTTAATGAGCATGGCCATGGTTATGCTTTCACTTACACCGCCTCCGTGCCCGCAGGCTCCAGCAAGGCCTGTTCACACATGTACACAGCAAAAAGAAAGCCAGGCCTGTGTAACTCGGGACCAGCTGGAGGGTTTTTGGCTGCGAAAGGTGGGTCCTGCCTGCAGCACAGCTTGGAGGGGCCATGCAGGGCAGGAGCACCCAGCACAGGACAGCCAGGGAGTGGGGACACGTACCATGGTACTACAGTGAAATCTGGTGTTTTTGCACCTCTGGGAGCACAGCAATTGGATAAATCCAAGTTTTCCTGGGAAGGTTGACCAGCTCACAATCAGCAGTATTCACTGTAGCCCTGCAAGTTTTTTTTTTTTCCATCCTGTTCCCAGCTTTCAGGGAAATCAGTTAAAAGATCAGGTTTCTCACTGTGGCTGGGGACAGGTGGTTTTCCTATGCTCCTGCAGAGGGGAGCACAAGTCAAACTGCATTGAGGGTGCCTCCAAGCTGCCTGAAATTAGAAATCATTGGAAGACCTTAGCAGGTCTTTTTCTCTGGAGAGAGTCTGACAGGGGACAAGAGCCTGATTCAGCTGTGAGACATTTGCAATGAATGGTCTCCATACTAAATACTGGATGTGAATAATGTCCCTGCACTCTCCATAAAGTAGTCCCTTCATGGCCAAATTCCCCTTAACACAAGGGGGTTAAACACTAGGTTAACCTGGATGGTAAAAGCCAGGAGGAGCCAGGTCACTGTGAAGCATAGCTTTTACATGATCATCTTTGTAGGCAGCACAAACTCGCATTTGCCCAGGATGGATCACAGAAGCTCTGCTGCATGATGTGTTGCAGGATAACTGACAGAAGTGTTGGTTATAACTGGAAGAGAAGGGTATAGATGATACCTGAGCACGGAATATCTTAGCTTGCAGACCGAAATCACACCTGAATTCCTCCAAAGTGCTGAGGTGTGCGGCACAGTCACTCTTAGTGCAACTTCCCAGAGGTTGCAAACCTTTCTCAACAGGTTCAGGAGCCAGATCAAAATGTTACAGGTCAGTATGATCTCAAAGAGTGTGTTTGAGAATGTAATTCAGAGGCTGTGAACAGGAGGGGTGGAGGAAGAGATTGCATTCATACTCCTTCCAGGTAATAATCATACCATTCCGTTGAGGCTGAAATGTTAAAGTATTTATGCTGCCTATTGTGTGCACATGTGTGTGCATAAGTGTTAACACTGCCAGCCACCTATTAAGGCACACACAGTGGGAGCCCAGACAGCAGTGCTTGTAAAATGTGACACCCAGCTTCTGCATCTGCCCACTGCTCCTAAGCTGGGTGAATCCAAGAAGTGATATGTTCCTTCTTTCTTCTCTTCCTCCTTTCTTAATTAGATAAGGAAAATAAAACAAAATGGCACAAGCACAACTTTTCCATTCCTTATGGCCCTCTATATCAGTTCTACCAAGGCCAAAGCTGTGGGCTGCTCACCTGATGAGGATGGCTGTATTGATGGAGCGATTCTCACAGAGCTGAGGGCCATTAGTGCTAATTTGTTGGCTGCATCTTCTGTGCTGGTCGAGTGAGACAGTGTCCTCACTCTGAAGCAGGGAGCTGCACAGGGCTGTCTTGTCCAGCTCTGGATGATCTGGCACACAGTGATAACCATGGCTCTGTGGAGCAACCAGACTGGACAGAAGCAGTGCAGCCATCATGGCATCGTGTACTTTATTGCAATGTTTCAGCAAATACAGCTTGTTGTCAGGAGGTCTAATTAACAAAGGCAGAGCTTTTTAAAAGAAAAGTTGGTTCTGAAAAAAATAATGAAAATTAATAACATATCCAAACCCCTCTCCATCAGAGAGAGAGGAGCAGTGTTGAAGAGTGGTGATAGCAGCAGAAGTGTAGAGCCCCCATCCAGCCCACCAGAGATGGAGGGGCCACTGGATTTCTAGTCCAGGTAGCCTTGTTTCTTTGTTTGAAGTATCCAGCATGCAGCTGTAATTCCTCTGTGCCTGATCCATATGGAGATGTAGCCTTATTCTAAAAGCATACAGCTCTTCAGGCCTTTTCTGGGGTTTTCAGTCCACAACCTTATAAGGGCTCATATGAAAAGCCAAATTTGGACAAAGTAGGGAACTGCTGCTGCCTATCATGTAGATTTCAGTTCTTTGATCCACATAATTCTTCTGAACAGAGGAGATCCAATAACCAATAAGTGCTATAGACAAGCTATGTAGTGGGACTCTCTCCAAACTTGGACAAATCAAGTTTGACCTCCTTCTTGCTCCATCAGTCCTGTAGCAAAGTAGCTTAACACTGGCTTTAAATGAAGAACAGATGCTTCTTCTGGGCAGAGCTATTGCACACTAGTCAAGAGAGAAGGGGATAAACAAACATGCGCTCCAACTGCAGCCAGTGGAAAACACAACTGGTGGCTCCACTCTTGGAGTTGTTCCTCCCTCTCCATTAGCAGCTGAAAGCAGAATATGCAGGGGAAGATGGAGAGATGGTGAGGATAACGGCTGCTTTCTCAGAGTCCCGCCACGACCTGGGCATGAGGCATGGTAGATGGAGACTGATGGGGTCAGAGTCTGCTGCTGCACAGGACAGGGGTACTCTAAGGAGTGAAACCTGAATGCCTTTCATGTCACTCTCTGAGTTATTAGGAGCAAAATCCACTTCACACTGAGGTGCATAACACCTTAGTGAATTGGCACTCCTATCTTTCCATTCTTGCTTCAGAGGCCAGCTCCTCTGCTGCAGTTCAGACTCTTCTTGTGTACCATTTTTATGTGTTTTGTACTAGTTTGGAGATGAGGAGCATCTGCAACTGCCTTGTAGGAGATCTGGTTTGGATCAGAAGCCTGTCCAGGCCAAAAGGGATTTGGCTGCTATCACACAGGTAAACTCATAATGTAGTGGGTTGTTGTCAGGTTTTATTATTTTATTTTATATCATATGGGTAGTGTTTGGTTGGGCTGCAGTATCATTCCAGATGGGAAAATGTAATCCACTTTTATTCATCTCTTGAGGTAGTAGTGCTGGCTTCTTGTTTTCACATCAGACGAAATGGGATTTTGTCTAATTCTAAAGTTAAAGTTAATTAAAAGAGAACCACAGAGCAGTTTTTATTGTACATCCCCTCCCTTGCCCTTCAGCAGGGACCAGGATTTTATGGTGTGATTATTATGTCCTGAGACAAGATATCTGTGGTGGCAAAGCAGATGGCTGCCCTGCCGCAGCACGTGTCAGCAGCCTTTTTTGGTTTGGTGATGGGGGACACATTTTGTAAGTATTAAAAGAAGAAGTGTTGGACAACACACTTCACAGGGTATTTCTCCAAAGAACCTCTCATGGTTGTTGAAGGCAGGCTGCTGGATGGGCCACACGGCCACCCTGGGGCCACCTGGCTCCCAGGTCACCCATTGCTTACCACAAAGCAGATAATAAAGGTACAGAAAAACAGGCTACAGCTGGAAATCTGGAGTCACTGTGTATTAACACCCTAAAGCCCAAATGCACAGAGAAGCTTCTACAAAATTACCCAGCCCTCACATTTCTGCAAGCCCCCCTAACCCTGGCTATGGACGGCCTATAGGGGCAGGATCATCACAGACCTAGCACAAGAATGGGATTCCAGCTTCAGACTGGAACAGGTGTTCAGTTTGCAGCAACAGAGCAGGGTGGACACCACTCATAGATGGTGCTACTCCAAAATGCTGGTGTTCAATCCTAGGGCATGGCAAGAGCAGGAGCTGGGTGGGCTCTGTTGACAGCTGCCAGACACAGTAAACCACTTCTACCCAATGCTCCACACCTGCTTTCTGTCAAGCCTGCCAAAACTGCACCAAAAGATCAGGAAAAATAGAGAGAAATTCTTAATTTCTGGATAGTATTGCCACAAGAAACCATTACCAGCTCCTTGTGGAAAGCCACTCTGGTGCAAAACTGCCAGTGGTCCTGTTAACCCCACTGCTCTCATGGCAAATGCTGAGTTCTCAGTACTTTAGGGCACAACACATGATCTCTCTCTCCCCCTCTCTGCATATTTGTCTTTTATATCAATCAATATTTTCTAGTCCTTAACACCGTTTTGCTCCACCAGCAACCCAGCTCCCATCCAGCCAAAGTGGCTCAAATGTCAAGGGTGGCTGAGGGGGACCCTGACAGGGCGGGGGCACTGCCCCAGCAGTCGAGCCCAGCGGCGGCAGGAAAAAGCAAATACATCGGGCATGGCCGTTTTGCGAGCCTGATCACCTGCAGGTGTGCTGCTTGTGCAGGGCTGGTGTGCTGCTGTACGCACCTGCGCACGGCAGTTTGTTCGTCTGTTACTTGCACATAAATTTTGAAATGAAGAGCAACGAAATAACCTGACAAACAATCCCAGGGACAGAGGAGCAGCAGGCTCAGAGGTAATTATATATTTACATTACATATTTATACAATGAAAGTGTATATAGTTATTTATATATAAACCTACAGAGAAAAAATATGTTATTTATACAAATGTAGAAATTATTTTAATATTTTATTTATACTTTTGCACTTATATCTACCTATATAATTATACATTTAACATTTCATTATTTATATTTATAATTATATCTTTTATATTGCCCACAGGCATTATGAAACCCTGCAGGTGGCTGGAGGTGCAAGGCAGGGAGTACCCCCACCCCAGGGACAGATGAAGCACACGAACAGCCCCACAGGCTCTGGGAAACCCCGAGGGGAAGAACCACTGGAGGATGATGCAGAATAAGCCCTCCATGAGGAGCCACCCCCTAGCCCCACTGCAGCCACCTATATCCATTGCTGCCTTTGTTTGCCATAGTCAAACCCTGGTACCTGTCAAACAGAGAGAAAATAGTATCTCTCCACTAAAAATTCATCATCTCACTCTTTTGGGTAAGCACCATCCATTTTATGTCCTCCAAGGAAGTTTCGCAGGTGAAACAGCCTAGCTATTTGCTGTCCCAGCAGAAAGCAACCCTCTGTTCTCCATTAATTTTTGGAGGAGAGGATGGGGAGGGGAAGCAGGGATGATAGCAGGGAAAGTAGGGATGATGGCAGAGACTAGGTGGCAGTCAATGGTGGAGCCATTTCTCCTGCATCATGAGAAATCAGAAGCATCACAGATTATTTTAGACCTTTTTTGTAGATCATCTTTAATAGAAATGTTAATAATGCTGTTATCTGTATATCTGAAATCTTATATGGTAGCTCTGTAATTCACTATCTTTATCAGCCTTCTTTAATGTGTGATTTAATGCTTGTATAGCTATTTTGTTTGGGTATGACTCTCAGAATTACAACTAAAAAAAATCTGTTTGCTAGTTAACTACTTTTTATAGAAAGCATTTCTTTCAAGTTATTTTAAAACCATGGAGCTGGGGAAAGTATTTTATGGACGACGGAACCTCACAGGGTAGTTAATTTCTGTCTGAGCTGGTTTCTCTGCTATTTTAAAGGATGTCATCCAGATCATTGCTATTTCTCTTGGTTGGGAGCCAACTGACTCTTCTGCAATTGCGACACATCCTTGTGCTGTATTAAAGACGGGGAAAATGGCAAACATGGCAGCAGGATGCTGCTGTGTGGAAGGCAGGAAGAAGGGTTTGCAGCCCCTGGCCACCCCAGCGCAGCCACTGCTCAAAATTAGGCACCAAGCATGCTGCAGCTGATGGGTAAAAACTATTTCAACCCGGGAATATGGGGGAAAAAAAGATGATGATGACAACTCACGTGCCTGCTGTCACTCTTCCCTATCCCAGCGTCCTGTCAGCTGGGCATGGGGGCCAGGCAAGCTGGCATGGTCCCGTGAAAGGCACTTGCTTCCTGCAGGCAGCAAATGGGACTTGGCCATGTGCATGCCATGAGCTCAGTGGGGCATGCTGGCCTTCACTGTGTGTGCCTTTGCTCAGAGTAAGAACTCTAAAAGCAGTAATTGGACAGTTAGATGAGCCCTAGGCGAGCTCGGGCAATGCACTAAATATTCTGCCTTTTGTTTCATAATGAATTATTCTGTGTATCTAGAGCAAAGGGAGTTTTCTTTTTTGGTCTTTTCTGTGCAGTTCATTCCTAGCCTACTTTGTGGGGGTGTGTTGAAATCTTTGCTTTTTGCTTATGAGGTCAAGTACTTTAATCAGGAGCAAAAAAATTTGCATGCTTTAATCCTAAATTCTCTGAGTGGCTGCCAAATATAATTAGAAACAAATGGCTTTATTCTTCATTTGAGAGCTCCACAGACACTGGCAGGGGGGCAGAGGGAGAGAGCTTGGTTTGCCTGGCTGTTTTTTGGGGAGCTTGCAGACAAAATCACTGCCAAAAAACATGAGAGAGGCCTGCAGAGGACGGAGGGTTTGGGCAAAGGTGCAGGAGGCAGTGCCAGGGAAGAATGAGGCCCCTGTGTGTGCCTCCTGTGCCAGCAGCTCGGTAATTCCTCCCATTGGTACTGGACACTGGAGGGGCTGCAGCAGGGCACCAGCCCAGGGGAGCCACATGGCCATCACCTGCTCACGTAACCACACAAGCTGGTCATGTCAAGGTCCCAGCCACCCCAATGGCAGCTGAGTGGGCTGTAGACACCCACATGCAGAGCACTTGAAGGGTTTAGCACTCCCTGGGCCTCCCTCCTCAGACCAGCAGTGGCTGAAGCCCAGCTAGGTGCTCACAGAGTGTTTATGTTACAGGAACTGAATTCTGCTCTGAGCAACACCAGCCAGCACCTCTCGCTGCAGATACACACCGCTGCCCTGCTTACACACACCTGGGCTGCCTGCAAATTCAACTTATCTCTGTTTAGGTGTATACATGAACTATCCACAGGATGACAGAGGTGCAGTAGCTTCATCCTCATGGCGTGGGACTCCACTGTGTCCACTGTCTATCCTGTAGTACTTGGAATGTGTGCTGGGAGTGCAGCATGGCTGCCCCTCATCTTTGCCTCTGCTCCCCATCCCCACACTTGCACAGCCTAGCCCTGTCATGGTGCCTGCCTCATGGAATGGACATGGCATTGCCCAACAGCTCTGCAGCTACCACACCTCTGTGTGGTGACCCTGAAACAAACTGGGGCCACTGCTCACCCCTCTGGTGTCTCCTGGCATGAGGGGCCATTTGCAGTTTGCCCAAGGCTCTGGAGGTCGTGAGACACCTATTTCAACAAACAATCAATTTTGGTACCAAAATGGCTAAAGAGCAGCTCTCACCATCTTGTGCAAGATGGGAAGTTTTGCCACATTGCATCACAGCCTAGCATTCCCCCATGGCACAGCAGTGCCTCAGCAGCCCCTCATGGAACGGCGGCCCCTCACAGCATCCCTTCACGGCATGGCAGCCCCTCAGCGGCATGGCAGCCCCTCACAGCGTGGCAGCCGCTCATGGATCACCTCACGGCATGGCAGCCCCTCACGATGGCACACGCCTTGGGGCATGGCCTGCGGCAGAGGAGGGGATAGAGATGCCTCAGCTACGGGTGGGTTTTTTTTTCCTTTCCTTTACTGACTGAATTGCAGAGCAAACTGAGCAACATTTGCAATTTCAGAGGGTTTCCCCTCTCTTTCTTCCTTTATTAGAGTAGCCCCTCATGGGCCCGGCATCCTCAGCCATCTCATTTCCCAGGAGAGCAGCCCCCACACTTAAGACCATTTGTTAAATGCTTTTATGCTCACCACCAAAGCCAAGCAGCTGTTGAGCTGCTCTGTCCCCAGGAGCATCACCAGGAGGAGAAGGAGGGAGCTACCAGGGTTTTTGTGCCCATGTCACGGTGCAGCACCCAAGGACAGGGCACACGTGCTGGCCCCACAGGCACCCCTCACCCTTGTGAGCACGGGGAGGTCTTTTCAGTTGCCACCATTCAGGACTTTTGGGTCTCCTGAATGCAGAGCTTTTACCCAAATCACTGCTTTTTCAGCAGCCACGAAAGTCTTCATTAATTTGTTTAACCCAGTTTTGGGCATATTCGTCCCCAGGCTGTTGGCTTTTGTGGATGGTCCTGTCCCCACTGCCCCAACCACCAGGACAGGGCACCTCCGACCCCAGGCTTGGCCTGTGACCTGGGGGGCTCGTTCCCCAGGTGAGCACTAGATGGAGCATCTGACATCGCTATTACTCGTTTTTAATCCCGTAAAGGACAAATTGAAAAGATAAATGGAAGCTCAGATTAAGATGTATCCCTGCCTGCTCACTGCACTTGCAGTGCCTGCACAGGGGGCAGCAGGGGATGCTGCCTGGCCACAGCCACGGCTTTCTCCTGCAGAAATGCAAACCCTTAGCAGCACCAGGCAGACTGGATGGCAGGATGTTTTGGGGGCCACTCCTTTTGTTTTCCTCAAGGCCATCCAAACCTCCCATGTTACTCTTCAGAGGCAATACATACCCATAGCACTTCAGTTGTGAGTCTGCCCAAATTTGGGAAGGTAAACATACAGACTCTATTGTTTTTGCTTTGGGAAAGCAAAAGGTGGAAAGCTACTGGAAACCCTATGGATGAGCACTGAATTTCTGAGAGCAATTAAGGTGCCAGTGAGGATTAGCAGTGATGTCTGCGTGTGATCAGCTTCTCCCAGCAGCAGAAACTTTGCTAAAAAGTGTTCCTGAAATATTCTGGAGCAGAGACACTGCTGGCAAGGCAGAGATAGAGGAAGGGCCCCATTCCCAACAGGTTGGCATCACCATGGGATTATCATTGGCCCCAAAAGGTTGCCAGGCAATGCAGCTGCTGCTGAGCCACTTTCCCTGAGATCCATTCAGGGCAGGGGAATCCTGCCGCAGAATGTCCACTAGCCACTAGCTTCCAGGCCTCTGTGCCCTACCTGCTGGGGTGCAAGGCTTGTGAAAGTTCTGTGAGGTCAAGGGGTGTGTGCCATGGCCCAGAAATCACAAAACCAGATTCAATGACACTGTTTCATCTGAAAGGAGCCTGGCACGGGTACTGCTGTGTAACTGTGGAAAAGCGAGGCAGCAAAACAGAGGAACTAAACTGCAGCCAGCAACACCAGATTGTGCATCTCCACTTTGCTTCAGACCCTCAAAACTGTTAATTCCCTGCTGTTGGTAGCTGAATTGAAAAACTGGTGTGACAAGGTGACAAACTCTTTGTCTGCAGAAAGCCAGTGGTACAGCATCCCTTGTCCTCTCTCAGATCACTGGACCTTTCACTGTCAAATGCAGAAGCAGTTTTGAGTCCCTAATATGGTGACAAATTCTTCCAGGGTGTGGCTCTGCTCTCCTGCAGACCTCACCAGCCAATGGTGGGGTGCACTGAGCCCTATGGAGATGTTTCCCTGCAAATCATTTGGGTGCTCTCAACACAGACTGCTTCACTCTGCTGCTTGCCCAGGTGTGGGTGCACTGACCCCCAAGTGGTCCCCAGCAAACTCACTGGGAAATGCCCAGCCAAGGGAGGATGCTGTGCCTCAGGTGCCAATCACAGGCCAGGTTGGTTTGGCTATGAAAAGCTCCAGGGTGCTGCTCCTGGGGTCTTCTTCCCAGCCACGCTCAAGGAGTGGGTAGGGCAGCCCAACAGGCACCCCTGGCACAGCAGAACAGGCAGTGCTGGCTTACATTAATGCACAAACAAGGAAGGGTTAAAAAAAGCAAGGAAGCAAGCATAGTGCAGGAAACCAAGTTGCCTTGGCTATCTCTGCATCTCCTGCAAAGGTTAGCATCCACATGTCCACATTTCCCCTACCTCTTTCACTGGTTGTTTTTATGTTTTTCCAACATAAAAAGAAGAAAATGCCTCCACTGGGCAAAGACAGAAGTAGATAGGGAAAAAGCTTTGCTAGAAGGCCCCATCTTCTCTCATAGCTTCACGTATGGGAAGTGATCACAGCACCAAGCCTGAGTTCAAGAAGTGTTTGGATAACACTAGGTGTGACTAGCATAGGGTGTGACTCTTGGGGTGCCCTGCACAGGGCCAGGAGCTGGACTCGATCCTGATGTGTCCTTTGCAAATAAACATATTCTACGATTCCATGATTCAACAGCGCTGCATCCTTCACACATGCCCAGTTGCTGGCTCTCCTCCTCAAACTGGTATTTCCCAGCACACAGAGGAGGAAAGGGTTGTTTTTGAGACTGCAGCAGGTATTTGGAAGCCTCATCTAACAGTGCTGTGAAACTGGTCTGTGCTCGCCCAGCCACACACCCAGCACAGGGAGAAAACACGAAGCAGGAGCAGCCTCCAGGAGCACCCATGGCCTCAGCTCCTGGACTGCCCAGGGATGGGGGGGGGAGACTTCCCTGCTGCATACCTGCCCCAGAACCACGGAGTTAAGCAACGATGTGGAATTAGCTGGTGGCTGCTGGGCATTCCTGTCCTGCTGCCGAGCTGTGCTGGGCAAGGGCAGTGCCCAGGCCTGACCTACACACCCCCGAAATGATTTTCCCACCTATGGAGACCAGGAGCGTAACAGCATTTGCTGTGCTTATGGGTTCTCAAAGGGTCCCCAGGTTTATGGGGGCTTTTTGGACCCACCAAGGAACACAGTAAAAATTAAATTTGCTTGGTGGTTGTTCAGCATCATCAGCAAAATTAGTTGTTACCATCTGACTCCAAGACTCCAGAACCTTACCCATGTCTGAGCTGGGAAGAAGAGGTGGTGATTTTCAGATCCCAGCTCAAGCCTGCAGTACTTGTAGAAAAAATCCTACTCTGAGATGCAAATGGAGCAAATGTGGTACTGGAGCCACTAGCTAAGCATGGAAGTTATCCTCTCAAAAGCTATTCCTATAGTCAGCATGATCACAGACACACTTTAATGCAAGCACACTGCAAAAATAGCAGGGCACTGACTGAAGATCTTGTCTCTCCCTCCTTGAGGAAATTGCAAACTTCCATTTCTTTAATCTAATCATTTGCAGGAGGAGATACTTTCTCTAGAAAAGCCAATATAAGAGGGCCTAAGGTCGGATGGGATAATATGTAATCCAATGTGATAAGGGCTGTTTACAGAATTATTAATCAAACACAAAAGGGAACAGATAGTAACATTTTTTATTAAATATTACAGTGGATCAAAAAGTACAAAATATCTTTTGCCTGCTATGTGATTGGGAAACTATTGGCACATAATACAGTATCAAAAGCATTAATAAGTACAATTTGGAAAACATACAAAAATTGAGTGTTTATAGTTGGCTCAGCTTTATTTCTGGTAGTGTTTAAACTAATGCAAAGGTTACTCAATAACCTTTTAAATGGGAAACTATATAATATTACTGGGCCATTTTTATATATACAAATCATCACCTTACAGAGCATATAGGCTACATAACTTGAATCACAAAAAGTATACAATATTTACAACAAAAGAAAGTTAAAAAAGTATAAACAGCTAGTAGATTATGCTGCCATTATTAGAACATATTTAAAACTGTGGAGCTGGGGGAGAGGGGAGGAAGAGGAAGAGAACGAGCAAAATATCAACCACATGTACAGCAAACAGCGCTCATGGCAGCGCTGCCAATGCCACCCACCTCACACCAGTGCAGGAAGTCCCACTGCTCATCAGAATCACCACGATCGCAAAACTGGACCAGATGTGACCTCACTGATTGCCTCAAAGGAAGCGAGCAGGCGGTGGGAGCGAGGGACCCCTGTGGTGGTCTCTGGAGGCGGCAGCCCCACATCTCCCCAAATGGGGCAGAGCTGCTGGCGGAGGCAGCACAGCACTTGTGCCCTGCTTGAGCTCCAGCTGCTGCCAGGCCATCTTCTCTGCTGCTGGCACAAACTACTGCCCAGGCATGTACCCGCTGGGCAAGCTCTTCACACCAGGCCAGCTCACAGCCACAACAGACCTGCTGCAAACCGCTGGCCTGCTCCCATGCCACCTGGCCAGGGGCATGGAATCAGGCCCTGCTTCCCATGTGCTTCGCGAAGCTTGGCTCCGAGTGCGGCCAGAAGCTACCCACGAGCCGTTTGCTGCTGGGCCTCTTCCTCTGGATCTCACAACCTTTAGCATCCCTAACGCATCCTGGACATAGTGCGTTTGAATTGCAACATTTCTTGGAACTGGCTCCTAGTAAATAGATTTATGACTCTATTGCCAATTAGTTTCTGCAGTTTCCTTTACAAACCTACCAGTAACAATGGTCTGATTGCACAAAGAAAGGCTTGTGCAATTTCATTCAATAATAAGGCCCCTTGAACTCAAACAATGCAAACAAAGCCCCATTTAAGACATTGAGAAAAAAAGAAGAAAAAAAAAAAGACTTTTCAGCCAATGAAGAATTCAATAGTCTGTTGAAAGATTTACAGGATTTCTGCTAAAGAGTTCTTAAACAAATAATGCATTGCTTCTGTTGGGGGTTTATGCCACCATTTCTTTTCCTTAGCCCTGATGTTTTGCCCAGTATGAGCTTCTCCAGCCAGCAGCGGCCAGTCTCCTCATGAGGCAAGAGAGGAGCCTTCTTCCCCTCTCCCTGTTCCCCCGACCTGTGCTGCCTCAGCATCATTCCAAAAAGCCTACCAGCAAACTCCAACAGGACGTGACCAAAAGGGACATTGGACACTTTGCGTAAACAAATGCACAGGTCACGCAGACTTAACCAAACACACAACCAGAACACGCAACTTAACCAAAACAAGGAGAAGCATTTGCTTTGCCAAACACACGACAAACTTCTGTTTGCGTTTGCTGTAGATTTTTATATTCTCTACCTTCTCTACCCCCTTTTCTCCCGCCCTCCTCCCCCCATCCCCAAACCTCTGATTCTTATGTGATTCAGATCTAGTGCAACTTTACTAGAGATGTCCTCAACACTGCGGCCTCTGCCCAGATGAGCCTGTGGTTCTGTTTCCTGTATGACATGTGGAGCAGCAGGATACTCTGCACTGGCACATCCATGTTCCAAGTTCTACTAGTCTGTTTATCAATCAATTAAATATAGTCTTACCACAGGAATATAAAGTATTTAATTGAAGAAGCTGGATTTTTAACAGTAGACGAGTATATTATTCTGGTTTCCACTTTTGGATATTAAGTATGATACATTATATATTGTATTTGGCTTCTTATTATGGGAGAATTTAATGACATGCCTAGCATGCAAAGTGTGTCTTAGTAGTTTGTTTTTTCTTTTTGTATTGACTACACTGTCTTTGAACAGTAAGTGAGATGGTTTGAACCACAACCAAATTTCACATTGTATAAAGCCTCCAAGCGACACTTTGCTTTATCAATGTCTGTGCTCAGCTGTGTAGTGGTGACATCCTGCAAAGTGAATATACATCCACAGGGAAGGTCTTTCATCAGGAAAATCCAGCCTCTCCGTGCCTGGGCTTTCCCCCTGCAAAGGACACGCAGGGAGAGGCCGAGATCCTCGTGGGAGCGTGGAAGGACCATCCTGACCATGGCATGGAATCCCCTTACCCATCGTGAGGCACAGGAACCACCCTGTAAGCCTCTGATTCAAATCCACACTGGCTCCTCTCACAACTTCTGAAATTCTCAACATTCTCACAAACCACAAATCCATTTTCTGCACTCCTCTGTCATCCAGCAGCTTGAGCCAGGGAGGTTTTGTTTTCTAGACCATTTCTCTGGTAGGCAGGAGGGTTTCACAGCCTAGGTAAGATTAAGTACGATGCTCGACAAATTCACAGACCACGATACAGGAAAGCAAAGCTCGGTGGGAGGGGAGAAGCAGCACAGGAGCTATCGCAACAATGGGAGGAGGGTGAGAAGTGCTCAGCACCTCACAGGGGTGGGCCGTGGGGAAAGGAACCTTGTTCACATCCTTGCACCATTAGCATCACCTACAGTATGTTTATAACCATTAAGATTAATCTGAACCAGTTGCTTCAGTTTGTAAACAGTAAACGTTACCACAAAAACAAAACAAAACAAAGACACTGCTCAAAAGTATAAAGAACCTCGAAAAATTACAAACACGTAATAAAAAATTAGGACAGCCACAGCCTTTAAAAAAGTTGCAGATAAAATGACACTGTTTAATTAAAAAAAAAAAAAAAAGAACCCAAAACAAAAAAAACCCCAAACATAAAGAGCACAGAATATACTGGACAAACGAAACTATAAATTATTGTGACCAAATGTGACATTGGTAGTTTATGAAGTGGATATGTACAGTCAAATTAAACAGTGTTTACCATTCTGTTCTAATAGTGTTAAAATGAAAAAAATCTATTGCCGTTTTACTATACATTGCATTGATTGAATCTTTAAAAGTCAGGAAAAGTTACCCAAAAAAGCACATCCACTGATTGTACAGATTCTCGGCCCACTTCTCCTTTGAAGGTTCATCTGAAGTCCTCGACTCATTTGCAACAATGCATGGCCTCTGGTCCTTGGCTCAGTGAAAGGCAAACGCAGCCCTCACCAGGGTTTCAGTGAGCTCAGGACTGGGCCTGCGTTTCCACGGCTCCCTTTGAACATCTGCTCTTACCATGTTCAAGTCCTTTCAGAAAACACATATGCAAAACCCAAAAAAATGCTTTTTTTTCTGTGTTTTTGTTTCTCTTTTTTTTGTTTTTTTGGTGGTTTTTTTTTTTTTTTTTTGTTTGGTTTTCTTTTTAGCAAGGGCAGGAGTAAGGGGTGAGGGGGCTGATGTGGGAGCCAGAATAAAGAAGCAGTCCTGTCTCCATCAAACTCCAAGGCGCTCCTCTAGGTGTGATACGAATGCATCCTGGTTCACAAAAAACCAGATCACTAAATCTGTAAGAAGTCGCCACAGGGGGAGGAATGTTGCTAACAGCTCTTCTTCTCAGACCTTTTTTTGTGAGTGAGGGGGTTTACAGTTTTGTGCTGGGATGTACAGAGGATAGCTGGGAAGGTGGGAATGCAGCTTGAGGGTTTATAGCAGCTAAAGGATAAATGCTGTTATGCAAAAGGTCACCATAGGAACTTCCTACAGGTGTTGCTGCAGCTAAGTGTCTGTACAGTTGCTGGGAGTTTGCAGGGGACGTGAGGAATTGTCTCTGCACCATGAAGGAGTGAAGAGCCAAAGGCTGCATTAGTGGGGATAGCACGGTCTGATTTTTCAAGTACTGCAGGGGATGAGAATACCCAGGTGGGAGGCGACTGTTCAGCCCTGTGCACAGGCCTCCCGGATACAAGCCTGGGAAGATGGGGGCTGACAGGGGAAATTTGTGGCTTTCGAGCATGCTACCAGAATGGAGGCCATGCACTGACTTGCTACCTTCTCCCTCTGGGTCGGGAACCTTGTCTTTCGCTGGGGTCTCCTTTGGTAAGTGTAGAGGTGACACAGCTCGGATTTTTTTTTCAGAAATGACTTTGTCCAAATCCTCCAGGCTCCGTTTCAGAGGCCGGGCAGCCCCCATGTTTTGAGGGCTCGTTCTGCGGCTGATGATAGGATGCACCATCCCCTCCATCTTCCTCAGGTTCTCCAGCCTCTGGGTCTGCTGCTTCCCAGACCTATGGAGCAAGTCACTGTGTTTTTTTGGGGCTGTCAATGCCATAGGGGACACGCGGCAAGCTTTGGGGTTACAGTCTAGGCTCACCGCCTGGCTGCTTCCAGCCTGGAATGGGGAGATCCCTTTGCATTCTTGCTGGGCCATAGATGAGTGAGGGAGACTGGAGCCTGGAACCTTTGCAGTCTGTTTGTGCATGCTCTTTGGAAGACTCAAATCTGTTGGCTGATCATCTGAAGAAGCCTCCATTGTTGCCTTTTTTTCTTGCTGATGCAAAGACGAGCGATAATTTAGATTTAGTTTTTCTTGGTGTTTGTGTTGAGTAAAAGTAGAAATATTTTCAGACTCTCTGAACATGTCCCGGGGGAGGTACTTTGATGTCTGTTCATTATTAAGGTGGTGTTCTGTGTGCCTATAAAGGCTGTGCAGGTGAGGTGATGAATAGAAATCTGCCAAGAAAGTGGGCACATGAGAGTGCTGCAGTGCCCTTTTCTCACTCATTTTATCTTTGCAGTCCTGGATATCCGACTTCGGTAGGTATGACTCGGCAAGAGAACTGAGGTGATGTTTTGAAAAATCACAGCGCTGAGGATCCGGTTTACTTAGCATGTCATGTTTGAAAACATCATTAATTGACCTCCTTTCTTCCTTGGTTTTAAAACTCTGCACATGTTGTATGACTGAGGGCCTATTAATTGCTACAGGATCAGAATTAGGGGCATGGGGACCTTGTGATTTGCCTGAGGACAATTCATCTCTGCTGTTGAGTTTCTTTTTGCTGATCAACGGTGGAGGAGAACCATAAGGATAGTTGCAGGAGAGCGTGGCCCCGCTGACCTGTGACAGCAGCTTCTTCTTTGCCAGGGGTGACATGATGCCTGGATTACCTTTTGAGTACAGCAGCGGTGTGTAACTGAAAGTGGAGTCATCGTTCATGGACCCGGGCAGCTCCTTTTCCTTAAACATGTCGAAGTTCTGCACCACCAGTACTTTGGGCGTTTGCTTTAGTGCATTGTGGATATCTTCATTTCCCAGCTGGTCCACTTTCACTGTGCAGTTTGCGATGTAATCGGCCATCTCTGGCAGTTTCTCATCTTCCATGTCACTCTGAGTGGGCAGATGGACTGTGAAGGGCATTTCTGGAGGTTCACTTTCTAGGCTGTGAGTAAAAGCTTTGTGTAGTCTTTGTTCAGGCTTTGAGTCTTCCAAGGCATCTGCTGGGGGGTGTAGTCGTTTTGTGACAGTGGCATCCAGCACAGTGTCTTCTTCTGCAGGCACGGATATACTCGAAATAGAGGACGAGTGCTGAACCTCCTCCTTGGCTTTCTCACTGTTGGTGCTGTTTTCTGTCATGTCTGTCTTCTCCAGAGGCAGTGTCCGAGCTGTCTCTGGTAAAAGAGATGGAGGGCCTTGCACGGGTTGTTTCATCTCTCCCACTGTAGGGTGTTCAGGGAAGTTCTTCTGGTCTGCAGATTTTTGATCCTTCTCTTGTTCTGATGAAACCTAATGAAATGATTCAATGGACAATAGTAAGAATGCAGTGTGTTCTGGCAGCCTGTTTGTAAGGTTATACACAGTACACTGTTGGCTACTTCTAGAGAAGGACTTGTTAACCACCCTGCTGGCATGTGAAGGCTCTAACATCAGGTACTGGACTCAAACAAAGAGAAGTATCTCCTGGAAATATCAAAAAATATACCATCCCTGTCAGAGTCACAATAAAGCATTTCAAAGCAGCAGATGTTTGTTACCTGATGAGAGGCACTGGTGGCTTGATCAGATAGCTAAATGCTGAGGTTATATACTCTTTTAAAATTAATTAGGCAAACAATAAGGCTATAGAAATTTCTCCTGCTAGCCAGCTTTAAGTAAGAAAATCACACTATTCCTGTGCTTTTCCTTCCCTAAAGTCTCTCCAGCATAGCTATCTTAAAATTCAGCGATCACACAGGAGATCATTCACACCCAGTTCTGCATTAAAGTGTGAAAATGATAGAAATGGCATACTAGAAATCCCTATTGTAGGCAGCAAATCACTGCCACAGCTTAACTAGGACACACATTTTTTTATTAACGGATTAAAATGAAGTTGTCAACATTCAGTAAGTGTGTGTGCCCGCTATTACAAACATGGCTTTTATACGTTCTTGTCAATGGGACTGTGGCTCGTTCTGCTCCCCCATTAATACAGCGTGTGTGCACAATTCACACTATTCATCCCATTATGTAGCTGGCTGAACTGTGACCCGCAGAGGTCACCAGAGCATCCCATCTGCGATCCAGCTGACTGACAGCCCTTTTCAAAACTGCTGTCACTCTCCTCTGACATGTCGTGGTAGAAGACAGTCGTAAAACAGCAGCATTGTGCGACTCCCTTATTATTATTGTTTTCTTTCTTCCTTCATTGTAAAGATAAGACGCACCAAGAAAGTTATCATCTAAATGCTGTCTGTTGCAGGAGCGGGGAATTGGAGACGGTCCTAACGAATCTAACCCTCTCAGATTTATTTCTTCACAGCTGCTTTTAAATATTCCTGTCTGTTTGGCTGGCCTATTAGTTACAGTGCCTGCTAGTCATCCTAACTTCTTTTTAAACTCATAGCTGTCTTTTGCAGCCAAATACCATCATTAGGTCCTTTACAAAGTACCATCGCTAGTCTCTTGAGCTTATAAAATTACAGGCAAATACCAGACAGATGAGCAAAAGCAAGGAGGAGAAAAAAAAGAGAATCATATTTAATAACTGTACATTCTGCTCTTTGTTTCTGTTAAGCAATACTTCGATTGAAGTTTCAGCTATTGTGAGGAAATGTGCAGTCTACAGCTAATAGCATTTTGTCTGGTGTCTTGTTACACTGACAATGTCATTGTGATGGCAGGAAAACAGTGAAAAGCACAAAGGCAAATGCAATCCTAATAAATTAAAGTTATATTCTCTCCCTGCATACTTATAATGGTGCATGACTTGAACATGCAATTGAGAGGACCACACATTTGTAACTGGATTATGCTTTTCCAGCTCACAGTTTCCATGCCACATGTAGAAATGGCTTAAGTGGTGGCTTGGTTGGGGGCATGCCTACACATGTATGTGGTGGCTACAGGGCTGTCCCTCAGAGCAATACTCCATCACTGCTGTGCCTGGATGAGGGCCCAGGAATGGAGCTCCACTGCCAGGGCATGGCTGTGGTGCAAGAGACAAGCAACCTTCTGCTTGGCTCCAGCAGACCTGAATTTTGCTCCACCCAAAGGAGCTGAACATCTCCTGCCTGCTACCGCTGTTAAGTGCCATGTCCTGGGCATGGAGCCCTCATATGGCAAACCACAGATGAGTTCTGCAGTCCTACACCCACCCAGGGTTGAAGCATCCACCCTGCAGCCCCTTCACTGCCTGGGCTTTGTGTGATCACTGACCCATATGGTCACGGACATGGAGGCCAAGGCCCTTAAATGGCCCACTCTGATCAAATAGGGGCAGGACATGTCTTCTACCCCAGTCACGGAGGAGAAATTAATTTTGTTATAAAATGTACAATTTTAATATAGGGAACTGCCATAATTGTACATTTTTATTGTCTTGTCTAGACTCCGTACATTTCCAGTAAGTGCAGCTTAGGAACTCTTCTGCAAACCACACAAAAATGACTTCAGTTTAAACAGCAGGAAGTTTGAGATAGGAACAACAAAAGCAAGGAAACCCAAAGTGGAGGCTGTTGCTCTGTTGCTGACTTGTTATGTTGCGCTTAGCAGCCGTGGTACAGATAACGTGTAATGTCTTCCTGATCCAAGACCCTCAATAAATAACTGGGGATGAAGGAATGACAAGGGAAGGGAACACAAGCTTTCACTTCACTTCTTGCTTTGGGCAATTTGTCTTGCAACCTTCCAGTGACTGAAGCACGTTTGTGCGGCACTCTCCTCTCAATGTGGTTTTTTTTTTTAGAATTTTACCCAAACAGAGCTCCCCCTGCTTTAAAATTACGATATAGCAGAAAAAAAGAAAAAGTATTTCTGGGGATTGTTCTTAAATTAGGTATTAATGGTACTGTTATTTAAAACACAAATTCTTCTTAGGATGCGAGATTAAATTGTCCTTGTAAACACAACTTAAAGACGTAAGACATGAAAACCCAAATTTTCTGTTCTCAAAACTGGTTACATGGAGTCTCAGAGGCATCTGTGTTTACAGGTCCTAAATTGTTTTTTTAAAACAATGAGGAGGAGGACTGCTGATAGCTGACTCAATAAAATTTCCAAACAAGTTTAGAAACAGGAATTCTGTACCTGCCAGATGCAATGAAGTCAAAGGAGCAGCCATAGTCTGCCGGGCACATCATGTGTTTCGACATTCTTTAAATACTTACTTTCACTGCAATGCCTTGAAGGCTGCTGTGATCTGGCAGACCGAGACAGGAAAAGCAACATGTTTTGCTGGGGTTGCGTGTGAGGAGCTTCACCACCTCCTTCACATGCGGTGCAAGAGGGCCACAAGAGAGAGGGGGCAGATGTGCAAAGGAAGGTGCTTAAATAACACCGGAGCAAAAACCCCATGGATTTTTTTACCACTTAACAACACTTGAAATTTACCCTTATTTGAAGACAAATATGAGTTCCACCATCTATCTTGCCCTGTGCTGTGAACATAAAATCTCTTCCACAGGGCTGTCCTGTGCCTGCAAGTGGCTCTATGTGGAAACTGGGGCCTGCCCATGTGAAGCAGAGTGACATGATAGGAACCTATTATGTCTGAATAGGAACTTCACCTGAAAGCCATCTGCTGCTTGGGAGAGGGAAGTCAATCTCAGGGCTTCTAAGGTGGTTCCCTCAAAATGTGACCTTTAAGTTCAAAAAGAAACTTAGTCTAATATAATAAAAATCCTAGAGAGTAATATGTTTTCTCATAGTCATGCATACATCTGTAAGCAGAGAAGGGCTGATCCAGAGGTTACCATTATAAAAATCAGCTGTGTCTAACAGTTTCCACAGTATTATCAACAATATTAGACGTTCCCGCACCCTATACTTAGATTAGGAAATAACTGTGGTAGTTGTGTGGTTTCCCTTTGGCAGCTGCTGATCTGCTTATGGTGACGCCCATATAATACAATGAGCAGAACTGGTACTAGTCAGATCCAGAGCTTGGTCCTCTGCCATCCCCACGGTGCAATATGGAGCAAACTGGCTGCCATGCACAGCCCGGCAATATCCCAGCACAGACAGTATCACAACAGCTGAATTTCTATTGCTGAGCAAACTAAAAGGTCAACTGGTTGGAACTCTCCAGCTTAAATTATATATTTTATCACTGGATTTCATGTGATTAAGGCTGTGCATTTTTAATTGAAAAACTGAAAAGCAGGGAAGCAACAGACCTCAGATGCATCTTGGGGTTTCTGTGAATTATCTTTTTCCTTCTTGCTCTTTTGGTTTTCATTTTTGATGCGTTTTGTTCCAGACACTTTTGTTTTCGCTTCACTCTCCTGGGAACTGTTATCCTGTTTTCGAGGTTTCACTGGAGGCAGTGGCTTATCTTCCTCTCCTTTAATAAATCTTTCATATGGCAGGATTAATCTAGGGGATTAAAGAACAAATAATTGATCAGGTTTTGCTGTTCCAGCAAAGAAAAAAAATGTATCTACTATGAGCAGTTTACTTAATAAATCCATTTTCTTCTATGCCATAAAAGCAACAGTTTAAACTCTACATCTATAAATCCAAGTATAAGAAATCAATTTATTTGGCAAGATTATAGTGTGGCATAAATTCCGTGGAGTTGGAGTCGGTGAGGATCAGTTGTCAGTAACTTCGCAGGGCTTTGTGTGGCTACGCCAATTTGTACCAGATGAGAATATCAGCCATTATGTTTTAGACTGATTAAAAAAAAAAAAAAATCCACCACTTATTTTCATTTTCCCTCTCTGACTTTAACAGCATGCAGCAAGCCCCAGGGAAACACCTACAAAGCCACAGCCAGCTTGGTAACAGCTACACGATTTCCAGGCTGCTGGTTCCCTTGACTGCAAGGGCAAGTGCCAGGAACGTGGCAGGGGCTGGGAGAGCTGGGCTGCAGGAACCCTGCGGGGTGGGCACAGCACGCGCCCTGCTGTCACCAGCACCAGCCCAGTGTCACCTGTGCAAGGCATCCATGTAGCCACAGCCACCACGCTCCCTGCCTTCGCCGGGGAGCCTTTTTTAAGGAAGAAGGGGAGAGGAAGAGAGTTAAAAATGAAGGAATACTTCACTGTGGAACTGTCTGCCACAAAGAGCACGAAATCGCTTTAGAAACACAAGGAAGAAACACAAACAAAAAATATCCTCCCCTGAAAGCATCAAACACACCGAGTTTTAATCTCTCTGTTTTCCCTTTGCAATTCTTGATCTGAAAGGAAAAATAACTGGTATAATTAAAAGGGATGGATTGCATTACAATCTCAGTTTCAACTTCAGTGATTAAAGTTTTTATAATGCATATTAGTATGATTAATGACTCACTGTGGGATTAATAAGACTCAGACTTTAAAAATATGAACATTAATACAGCAAACATAATTTGTTAAAAAAAAGACAAGTTGACTCTATGAAGAAAATGTACTTTGCTTATAAACAACATAAATCTGCTCAAATACCAGGAATCCTTACTTATCTTTAATCTAAGACTCCAAGGCAGAAACCTCTTTGGTTCAGATACTCGTTTGTTATCCTAGAATCAGTTCCTAAGCATGCAATTTTGATTTACATACTTAGATGTTCAAACACAGTTTGGGCTTAAGAGAGCAGAAATTAGATTGCTTGTGATCATAATATTTTACATTTTAATAAAATATATCATAAATTATGTTAAAATATAAACCTAATTTATGCTATTTGAGAAACAAAATTCATTAACTGAGCATGCTCTGACATGGTATGTGCAAAGAGGCATGAATAATACTTTCTAGCCCTGAATTTGGCAGGACTCCAGTAATGAAGCTAAGCAGAGCCCACAGGGAATATTCATCTTCAGATCCCATTACAAACTGAGTTTAAACATGTTACAGCTGCTAAAACTGGAAACTGCTCCCTCTATGCAAACTTAGCAAAATAATACGTAGTTGCCAAATACCTGCTTCCCACTGTAATATTACAGTTAATGTTTATATAATAAAAAGCATAACTAAGCAGAAGAATAAAAAAAAATCCTGTTCATACTTGAGGCTGCTACATTTCATTTCCAAAGCGCAAATATTGGTCGAAACACTGAATTCCTCCCCGTGCTGCATGAAGCATTTGGACTTCACTTAAAGGCAAGGCTGGGTTTCACACAGGGCGGCGCCGAGGCCACACTACCATGTGTTAAGTATTTCAAATTGCTTTTAATAAAAACACATTTTATTACAATAATTGTTAGCACTGCGAGGGGAGTGTTTGGCTTTGTTTTGTTTCCATGGGAACATGTCGCCCATTAAAAATCTACATATTCCATCCATAAAGGTTTCAGACGCTGTCCGGTGCCTCATGGGAGATGGAGATGCTCCCAGCCCCAGGAACAAGCCTTTCCCTGGAAGATGTTGAGTGATTAACCCAGTGGCTACAGCCAGGCCAGGAGCAAGGCCCGGGCCGACGTGATTTATTACTGCTCGCGTGCTCTCCACTGAGCCTTGTAGGGTAACACAGGACCCAAATCCTCCTCCTGCCTCTGCACCTCACCAGAACTCATTAGCTTGGGTGCTAATTAGTAACCGTGGCTTAAATTTCCTTTTCTGATCTTAAGGGTTCATGTGGGAGTACAAGGTTTTCATTTTAGTTGTTTTTCACTGAGCTCAGCAGTTGGCAGGCCGACAGCAGTAAAAATACATTTCACATAGCCGGTCAGTGGCCTGGAGCCAGTGGCAGGAAATCTGGAATTAAATGTTTTGTGTACTGGGGAGGCGGCATGACTAAGGTAAAACTAAGTCAAAACACAAGGATGGCTTGTTCTAGGATTTTCCCTTCCTCGTTTTAAAGGAGGGCCGACTGAGGTGGCTTTTGGAGGCAGCTGGCGAGGAGCCGGGCGGGAATGCGGGCTGCGAGACCCCAGGGAGCAGCACTGAGCCGAGCAACACCAGAAATTGCCACTTCATGTAGGGATTTCCGTTGGTTGCAATTTTCGCTGAATGTTTTTTCAGTTATCCTGTCACGGTACAACACAATTACCCACAGGATATGATCTTATCATTTGATTATTAGAAGTTTTTATAGCACGGGAGTAATAAAGCTAATACAGCTCTCACAACATGTAAGCAGCCGGCTCACATGCCATGAAAGCAGCTGGCTTAGCCAATTTAAAGTCAATATTGCCCAACACTGGAAGAATGTGATCTGCTGTTAGCCAAATAGTTCAGCAGAATGTGACATGCCTGAAACCAGCACGAGATATATATTTTTTTTTTGGTCAAATATTTGCAGTGCAGGTAAGATTTAATCAATCTTTGCGCAAGGAGAGGTAAAGACAACATCCAAAAAACTGGATCCAGATACCTCAAATGTATCATATGTTGGAAACAACAACCATGGTTTCAGTCACTCTGAACTGTGGCTGTACTTCCCAACAGGGGGCGGGGGGGGGAAAGTATAAAAGTATTCATAAAAAAGAAAAAGAGGGGGAATATTTTGCGGTCTAAAGAATATTTACTTGTAAAGCCTGCGAGAAGACCAAATAAAAGGGTCTTTATCATGATCAAGATTCCAATATTAAGATTAATAAAATGTATTATTAATAAGTCAATTAACATAAACAGAATATGTAAGCACTAGTGTATTAAAAAAATCTTTCCACAGGCAGCAGATTTTTAGCAGCATGAGGTTTTTTTTTTTTTTCCTGGAATAATACAAGAATAACATTTTCCAGCCAAGAGCAGAAACAGTAGGGGAGTCTGCTATCGCAGGGCTTCTTATTAAATTCAGTCACTGTGAAAAGCCAGTCTTTTTCATTTTTTTCTTTTTATTTTTTTAAATAAAGACAACTTAAAATCAATACAAGTTAGATTAACAAATCAGTACTATACTAATCCTGATTTATTACAATCGGCAGTATTAAGTTTAATCACGTATAAACTGCTACTCAAAAAAAGATTTTCCTTTAGTAAGTCCTGAATTAAATAATGGTGCACTGTACTGAGTTTTTAGATCTGCATCATCTGATATTATGAAAAATTCAATGTACTTCTCTGCAGCAGATGTCAGAGGTCAGCAAATCTATTACAGTAATGTAAGTAATCTGGCTTTCTGCCAACCTTTTTTTTAAAAACACTGAAGCAGATAATTTTATATTTACAAATTCTAAAATCCTCCAGGGACTGAATCTCTTGCCCAACAAAAAGCAGAAACTTCACATTAGAGAAATGTATTTCACAGTATATCAAACATGTCTTCATCATTAGCATTTCATACAAAGAAAAAAAAAAAAAGCCCTTAATCTTTATTAGTCAATGTTTTTTTTTCCCCAGCTACAAAACTAACAACACAAGTTCTCATCTGAGCCAGTAGCCACTACATGTATTGATTATGCAGAATGAATGACTTTTTTGGCCTGACTCTGCTTCACAGGACACATGAGAGCACATCTATTTATAGGCATGATAAAAAAAGTAGTTACAATAATGCAAAGGATCTGACCAGTCCAGAAAGAGGAAGGAAATTAAATGTTAAGGCTGCCAGTTTCCTCTTTAATTCTCCCTACTGTGTATGGATATGATGGGTCCCTGGGGCTGGGGAGGAACCATATGCCCAGGACATACAGGGTGATGGAGGGAAGGAGGCAGCTCAGCACAATCCCTACAATATTTTTTTGTATCCCTGTTTCAGTGTTTATTTTTGTTTTCTTTCTGGCAGAATAAAATATTTCAGCATGTCTCCCACTGACATCATTGTACTTTCTCCAGGGCTCCAAGCCCAACACAAAATAGGATGGACTGGGGCCTCTCAGCCACAAGAATAATCTTGGAAGGCCTTAAAATACCAAAGTCCATTCCTTGGGAGGTGTTGCCCCATTCACATGCTTGGCCAGGTTAAGGAGGCTAATTGCAACAGGAATGGAAAATGATTTAAATTTGCTCCACCAAATGAATACAGCAACCGGTTAACCCATGGAACTCACTGCCAATGGATATCTTGGGGCCACGGGATTAGTGAGATTATGCAAGGATTAGATGCTAATGTAAATCATGAGAACATTAAGCTGTCAGAGCTTCAAAAATGCTGAAAAGGGACAGGCAGTATGTCTCTTTAGTGGCTGGAATTTGGAAAACGCTTTCCTCCTGAGCACAAAAGGCCATGGTGGCTTGAACTCCTTCCTCTGCAGGCACTACCAGAGCTGGGGGGAAAGACAGCCGCCCATGGTTTTTTCAGTCCAAGAGGGCACCCATCTGCTCCAGGATGCCCTCAGAACAGCCAGGCAGAGCTGCCCACAGCCCCTGCAGCCAGAGAGCCTGAGTGCAGGGCTGGGACAGCCCCTGTGGTGCAAATCGGCCCCTATCAGTAACTTCAGTGAGAGAAACCTGATTCTTTTCCCCTAGAAAGTCAGTGGCAAAACATTCAGCTCTTTTAAGGGACCAGCAGGAATGCCTGAGCTCTGATCCCAAGAGAAGTCTTGTCTTTTTCACCCTGTTGCTTTTCAAAAGGAGCACTGGTCCACTGTAGGTGAACGAAACAAGGGAAACCTTCAACAACAATCAGTTGGTGGGGATAGCCAGGAGCAGGAGGCAGCTCTCCTGGGCACCAGTGACACATTCCCAGCAAAGAGGGGAGAGGAATAACCCAAACTTTAAGGTCTCAGCTTGTTTTCCAAAATGGGAATATAAAATAGATTGAGGAAATGAAGCAGTGTGTTCCTGAAGTCTGATTTCCCTGGATCGCATTGTACAATGAAAGCAAGCCTCATGTGCTTTTGTGCAGAACACAACAGCAATGGCTATATTTGCATTTGTCTGAAGTACAAAACTGGCATGTATTTTATCAGCAAAGACAAAATATGCTGGAGTTCAATTTTCTTTCCAAATAACTTTCCTTCCTTAACGAAATGGCTCTTTCATCCTTTCAACAACTTTCCTCACAGCCCACTGGGAGCGCTGGTAGGTAATGAGAATGGCTTACTGCTGAAAGGTGGGAACAGTGCTGCTCTAAGAGAATTCAAAGACACTTTGTTTTAAGTAAACTGGAAATTAGTGACATTACAAACACAGCTGTTGATTTAGCTGCACAGCCCAGCGAAGCAAGCTCAGGCACTCCTGATCCTAGGGCTCAGCAGGGGAAGATGAACAACTCCAGTCTTCTGCCTTTGGTGCAGATTTACTGTATGGAAGAGTCAAAGGAAGGGTGATGGGCACAGAGCAGGTTCCTCAGGTCAGTCTACCAAAACCACTACAAGACTCTGTTTTGGCCATAATCACCATTTCTGCATCTAAAGGCAGACATGCATTTTGTTTGGTAGGTCCATGGGGTCCCTACAATGCTTGGTCCCTATGCTCAGAACAAGCTTATAGATGCCATTTTGCATTGCCTGTGGGGTGCAGGTCTCCTGGCAGGACTCCAAAATCCTGCTGACTCTCCCTGGGAGCTCTGAGTTACATCTGTATTGCAGAAGCTGAACAAACTAGGGGCATTCTCTTTCACGTTAACAAAGTCCTGAAGTACAAGGTGGAGATTCCCAGCTGGGCAGTCTGAGGGAGAAGATCTTATCTGGTGCTTACTCATTGGTGCTGCTCCTGCAAAAGAGAATGGCACACCTCCCACTGTGCAGCACCCTTCCTGGGGCAACTCAGCTCCCAGCAAGGAAAAGGGGCTTGGCCCCTTGTGTGGAGTCTGTCCCTACTCCTGGATGTCAAGAAATGCCATTGCCATGCACGACACTGACTGACTCTAAGCACTGAGCTGGAGTGCAGGGACCCCAGAGCTCTGGGCACTGCAGGGCCTCAGCACACAGTAAATGCCACAGCACATGTGCATGGTGGGCTCGCCTGGCAAGGGCCTCTCTGCTTGGGTGACAACGCACCCAGCAGCACTGGGCAGCACACAGCATGCCCCAGGTCTGCTGTGACAAACTCCTGGGTGAAAGGAAGGATGTGGGTGGGGAAACAATTTCTCACCAGAAGAGAAATCTGCTTGCAGGCACTTAAAGGCACTGCCCGACTGTCCAGCACTTTGCACTCAAGGACTTCTGCTGACTCTAGTGCTGGCCAGCAAGTTGCTGAGGCTGAAACCCCAAAAATTTTGAAAAAAATGCATATTCTCAGATGTTTTGAATGGACAGCTAGGGATCTGTTTTAATGGTAAACAATTACATTCCTCTGTCGTCTGATACTTTTTAAATTTTGGGGAGGGGAGCTTTCTGAATTTTCAATAGTTCCTTTGTTATATCATCTGTTACTCACATAATTGAAAAGATGTTTGTTCAGTGGTATGCTTGAGAGTATAGTTATTTAACCTTAATGATAAAGCCCTGGGGGCAGAAAATCATAAGCAGAAACCACTTGTTATTTATCAAAAAGAAAAAAAAAACCCAAACCAAAAACCTAGGAGAAGAAAGAGAGAACTGAGACACTTCATCTGTCTTCAGGCTTAAATTTGTGCTTGACAGAAAACTATTGAGACAATCTGCAACTTGCAAAGTTTTCTAGGAGTCTGGGACTAGCTGAAGTATGAGGGGGCAGGGAAGTAGAGTGAAGACAAAAATACAACAAGGAGAGAAAACTGTTGCTTGGCAAGTTTTTTTTTAGGGTCAAACAAAGAGCTAGTTGTAGTTTACAGCATGACATAACTTTTGATAAATTTTTGCCTGGGGATGTTTTCACACTTTACAGTGTAAATCAAAACCTTCTATTAACTACAATGTGTATAAGAAGATAACCATAAGGAATTTCATGCAGATGCTATACTAGCCCCCTACTTTTTGTTCCCTCTAAAGACTGGCTGTTATTTCCTACAAAATTCCACTGAAATGCTTACAACACTATGAAAGTTATCCAAACACTTTAAAAAACCAAACAGCATTTGCATGGAACACAGGGCTCTCCTGCATATTGAGTTACTGGACAAAATCCTCAGGGCAGACAGACTCTGTGACTGTTAAAGGGAAACCGTGTAAGGGAGTTATTTTGACCCGCCTTGTGTTTCTGATCATATATAATTTTTATGTGAGAGATTTAGAAAGAAAAATGGCAGAATGGGCTCTGAACTGTACAAGACACTGCATCTCCTGAAGTTTAGTTCCCTGGTAAGGAACCATGTGCACGGTCCTCTGCAAGTGCCCAGGGGCCACACTCACAGCCAGAATAAAACCCTCTGCAGGTCAGTGTCCGAAGCATGGGCACAGCCACCCCGCCCCATTGTGAAGAACTACAACCCATTTCACCTACCTGATCCTCCTCAAGTTCCAGGTGGCTGTATCTCTGCAGAATACTCTTCCACTCAGCTGCCTTAATTTTGTGAGAGCACAAGGCCTAATAAATCCCTCTCTAGCTGGGTCTGACCAGGACAGACTGTTTTCTGACATGCTAGGAATTTGTGAGGGCCAGCACACGAGACATGCTGCTGAGGAGCAGGACTCGGGCCATGGGGTTCTCTAGGTCCATCCTTGCCGGAGATCCCAAGGGAGCCCAGCTTCCTGCAGCACCCAGCAAGGTGCTGGTCTACGGTACCATCCAGCTGCCTGCCATGACACCTTCCAACAGCGACACATCTGTCCACTAGAGAAGGCAAGGAGAGTTACTGCATGCCATTTTACACCACAGTTCCCCAGCCCATGTGTGTTTGTGCACAGCTCATGCTCAGGACTTGCTCTGGAGGAAACCAAGATGAATCACAGCCAGACTTGGAGACAGAAAAAGGCCACAACAGGTAATTACTAGTATTTCTGTTTTGTTAAATGTATTTTATTGGGAACTTTTTATACCTTCCCAACGAGCAGGTTGGGTTTTTTGGTTTGGTTGTTTTTTTTCTTTTTTTTGGTGGGGGGAGGGCAGAGGGCAGTGGTATAATATTTACAAAAAGATCCCTAACAACAACATCAGCAGCAGAACTGCAGAAACACAGCCTACTGCTCATGCCAGAAAGTTCAAGCTGCCAATCATGTGTTTTGTGTAAAAGCGAAAAGAAACCTCAAACCCTGCATGTGAAAACCACATCTGCATTATTAGGGGAAGACAGCATGGAGCAGAGTGCTTCGTAGAAAAGTAGCCGTTTCTGAGGGTTTCTTGATAAGAGAGAGAGATGTAGGGTACTGACAAGGGCTGTAAGAGTTTCACGGGAACGGTGTAGGCTGAATCAGCTCACACCAACCACACACGCCTCTCAGTTTCTGTGATCGTGAAAGGTAAGTGCATTAGAGGAACACAAATGAAGAAAGTAATGACCAAAACAACAACACCTTGTAAGCTCTGTATGGTCCAAGTCGTGCACAGAGCAACAGCCTCACGATGGGAAAACATTAATGCTTTTTATATTGGTAATCATCTGTAACATGAGCAATTAAGTACAGTACTAATGGACTATAGCCAAGAGCCTGGTACTAATAATAAAAACTGACAGAGATTAATAGGTTTGGAAGGAAAACTAGGCTGACAAAGACATTTTTATGAAGTGCTTGGGCTTATTTGGAATAACCCAATAAGAGGCAGGTCCAGACCAGCCATGCCTACAGTGACAATAATGCATTCATTGGCATTATATGATGCCTGCTATGCTTTAAATAAAAACACCCATTGCTTCTACTCAGAAAACTGCACTTTCATTATTATACTCATTAATAAAACAGAGGTTGTCTAACTAATATACAAATAACACTTACTGAAACACTGACAGCCTTGCCTTATTTTAAAATTACAACAGTTACTGGAAACACGAACCATATTAATGACAAATGAATCAGCTGAAAATCCACACAAGGCCCTTCTTTCCCTTTTACCAGAGAAACAAAGCAAACACTGCCCCAGCTGAAGCACTCTAGCTACCTACAGCACATCAGCAGCTACCACCACAAGCCCCGCTCCAAATAGTGGGGTGCAGAGCAATACATTCCCCAAAGCCTTTAAATCCGGCTTTGTTTCAGCTTTTGCCATCCTCTGTACCATGAATCTGCAGCCACATGGTAGCTTTGCAGAGGTTATAAACACCTTCAGAGAAAGCAGTAATTTTTTCATTGGATTTGGTAGACAGAGAGACTATTTTGCCCTCTCCAATGCTTGTATTTTGTGTTTGTATTTTTTTGTTTGGTTGGTTGGTTGATTGTTGTTAATGGGTTTTTTTTCCTCCCGCTCTTTTTGGCCTTTGAAATTGTGTGTCAAACTCCACCTTGCGAAGGGGAACAGGAGAGGGCATGAAGGAGGGATGGCAATGCCTGAATTGGAACATATGTACCATTCTACTCCTCAGCATCCTAAGGATGCCACTGAAAGGTGGCTGCCACCTGAACAGCCTTGATGTGCTAAAGCTAATGCAAACAGGCAGTAGCTCCTCTCGTGAGAGAGCTGGTTAACACAATATGGATGCCCTTGAGATCCAGTTGTAGAGATCAATGGCAAGGCTAAGTCAAACAGCAGCAGGTCCAGTGAAGTCAGGGAACTGCCTGTTCTGCCTTCAATAAGCAAAGAAAGGTCAGTGGGATTCAGAAAGGAAAAATCAGGAGATTCACTCAGCATTTGCTTTCCAGGTTAATTCAATTTCCAGTTTAGTTGTACAGTTTCAAGTTTGAAAATATATGTGTGTCCTGAATCATAAGCGTGTGTATTCCTGCACTGCAGTTCTAGTTTTAGATTAAATGTCATCTGAGCACTTTGGCTATAAATGAGCATTACATTTATAGGTGCTGCAGTTAGAAATACCAGCTGAAACAAACCATGACAATTTCATTTACTTTTTTCCAAGTCTGAGGCTTAATACAGCTTTCCTGTGGTGGAAAAAAAGCATCTAACGCTAGAAAAGTAGAGACTGGATGAGTTACTGAGGTTTTTTGTATGTATGTTTTGGTTTTTCAGACCAGATTTAGTAAAGAACATTTTAAGTAAACTCAGGGCTAACCTAAAAGTCCTGCAAGACTTCTTCTCCAAATGCCATCTTTTGATAGCCTGCCAGGGATGTGGAAAATTAGGTGCTGCCTCACATAAGACCTAATCCAGAACCACATGATACACTGGCACCCATGAACTCAGATTTGAGTTCTCCAGTGTATGAAGACTAATCTAACCATAAACTAGAAGACTCTTTCCTCAGACCAGGTGAAGTCAAGCAGAACTGCTTTTAGGTAGCCTGGAAAGGCTTTTCAATCTGGAAGGCATCACGAGCATGCTCAGGATTTTCAGTGAGCACAGTGGATTTTGTGGCACTTCACAGCATACACCCAAGTAACTGCTGAGTCAGTCACACATGAATCTCTGTGCATGGCAGTGCAATGCAAGGATTTTGCACATAAAAAACCCCCAAACCACTGGCACTGAACATTGTCAGGAAAGCAGAAGAGAGAGACAGGGGTTCATGGAGTATTTGTGAATGGCTCATTTATTTTTCCACAACTACACGAGATGTGCTCTCTCAGTGACTCTAGGGTTTCAGTAATGCTTCCTCTGCAACCCAAACCCACAGAGACCTAATGCTTATGTGTGCCTGGGTCTCCTCTGTCAAATAACATCCCCTAAAGAACATCTGGCAAGGGAAAAGCCAGGCTGCCAGTTGGAAACCCATCAGCTGGCTTGGGTACAAGAGGAAGCTCTGAGACTCTCAGGGCTATAATGATGGGGGTGGAAGAGCTGAATACCCACAATCTGATGAGTCAATAAAACAATCTATAACACTTGTCTGCAACATGAAGGAAGGGAAAAGCCCTGTCTGACATGCACAGCAACACACTCACTTCACTTTGCTGCTTAGCTCAACCTCCAGAAAGCTTCTAACATTTATAATGGCATTTATTACATGCAACTCCTCTGTGCACCCGAGCCCTTCTGCTGAAGATATTCCCTGTAAATGAGAATGATCAAATCACCCACCCTCCATTAGGATGGCAGTATCTCTCTTGGAGAGGCCAACACATCAGGCACTAAGATAAGGACAGAAAATGCCCACTGAACATAGCTCTGCCGTGCCACCTTCTGCACAGGCAAGTACAATCTCTTCCTGAGCCCAGCAAAGTAACTTGTTTATGCTCAGGAATAAGAGATTGAATTTTACTTATATGAGCTGAAAATTGCCGAGCTTTTATTCACATTTGCTTGTCTAAGAAAAAAAAAAAGAAAAAAAAAAAAGAAGAAAAATAAACAAAAAAAAGATAAAAGAAAGAAGAAAAGGAAAGAAAAAGCCCCAAGAGTTGTTTCTAAAAATCAAATCAAAACAACATTCCAACTCCAGTATTTTATTCAATGTGTGCTGGCTTCACAAGCACTGGAAGTTATTATCTGCATGGGAAGGATAAGAAATCAACAGTTCTGACCAGCAACAATGGCTGCAGAGAAAGAGTGTTTGGCAGCAGCTCGCAGGCAGGGATGAGGGAAGGATGCCATGGAGAAGAGGAATGCAATGCTCCGCATGACCTACAACATTAACAGCACCCCGCATTATGGGCCACCCCATTATCTTGATCAAAACCACAATTTGCTTAATTAGCATTCCTAAAAAATGACAGAAAACAAATGTTTGCATCAATTAGCTGTTGTTTCTTATTTTTCCTTGAGTATATTTTCCTCAATTTTTCAGCTTCTTTAACTGGAAAGCTGTTGCAAAAATTAAGATATATACCAAAGAAAAATCAGATGCTTTGTTTGTTTATTTATTTAGTCACTGGAGACAGACACTCTGGTTTAAATTACAATGGATTATCTGACTAAACTGCTGAGGAAATATTTACTAAATCTTTATGAAGACTCTCTCTCTTTTTCTCTAATTCTTTATAAAATGCTTTGAAGGCTTTCCAAATTAATTTTTTCATTATTAAACAAGCATTTCAGACTTGTTATCTTACCTTTCATAATGTCTGCGAGTACATGTAGCAGCACTTGTGCTTCCAGGGTTACCACCTAATTCATCATAAATATGTTTCCATTGTCGACGGGCTGTTATCTGTAAAAATGGCAATGGAAAATTTAATCTTGCATCTTTACAGATTCTACAGCATTTGAGTTCACAACAACAAATGCATGTATGACACTTTCAGAACAGCATGTACTACAAGCACTATAAAAGCCCCTACAGAACATATAGAGTACAGAGAGCTCTGTCGGGTTTTTTTTTGTAAGTTAACACTGTCTATTTTCTTTCTCTCTAAAATGGAGTGATCTGACTGATTCATTATCAAGTCACAAGCAATACAGACTCACAAAAGAGAATCTCAATCAATACAGGATCATTAACCATCAGAAGTTATGCAGACAAATCCCACGGTGAATTATGAAAATGAAGCTCAAACCATACTCAGCACAAATAATGATTACATAGTTATTTTAAGTGAATTAGAGAAAATAAATCTGCTGCAAAACCCAAATCCACCACAGAATTCTGTAAATCCATAAAACCATAGTCTGTAACTCTATACGTTACAAGCTGTTTATTTTTATTCATTTATATCTGTAAAATATATAGATCAAATACCAATGAAATTTTAACATACTCCAATGTTAGTATTTGAGCTGTGTACTTTATTGGACCATGCTGATGAAAATAAACATCTTGTAACATATTGAGTTGCATACCATGGTTCTGGGGTTTTTTTGTACAGAAATTAGGATTATACAGAATAACAGATGGAAGACCTGGCAAAAGGATTGTTTCTGAATACCACTTCATTATTTCATATATTCCACTACATTTAAAACAGGAAGAAAAACAGGAATAGGACAAGGACAACAGATCACCCTTGTTTGCCTGCAGCTCATAAAGAAGGCTGTGGGGGCAATTTGGGGAGAATTTTGTCATTTGCTGTGGAATGCTGTGGATTTTAATATATTCAGCCCCGGAGGCTTCTTTGGAGTTACCCACAGAGTAGTCAATGGCATTTACTGAGGAGCTAAAGGCAGCAATCAGAAGAAAACAAATATTACAACTTGCAATCTGAGGCCTGTAATTTTAATCTAAACAAGAGGAGACAGCTACCATCATTAAATATTACACGGTAAGAGGTGTTTCTGTTTCACTCAATATAAAGGGAAAATCCTTCCTTTGCAGAAATTATTCTCCAAAGCCAAAAGCATGGCTAGAGTCTTAGCATTTGATAACGTTACAATTTCTTCAAATTTGTTGTTTGCAGAGGTTTCCAGAAAACAGCAGTAGCTTTAACTCACTATTAGCACCTGAGCACAGTATGCACCTACAGATAATTTGGGGGGAAAAAAAAAGTGTTTTATCTTAAACCTTACATAAAGTTAAATGAACTGATTTCATTTCCTAATTTTATTTTCTGTCTTTTACAATAAACCCAAAGACTACCAACACAAGGATTCAAGCAATTTGAGGATAAATTCTGCACAAGCAAATTATTTAAATACAAATCAAATACTCATCTGATAAGGTTCATCCTAAGTCTATTTTGTTTCAGTTCTTATGCTGTGTCCTCCCCAGGCTACCCACACTTCTTATTACTACTAAAGTGCTTGAAGAACCAGAGTCCTAATGAATCATAAAGAACATCGCATCCTGAGAATATGAATGGATGCTCCTTATGCAACCCAAAAGGTCAAATGAGAGTTGGACCAAGTATCCTGCTGTGGAGGAATGCCTGGATGGGAAGCTGCCTCTGGTCCTGCCTCCCACATTCCACCAGTCCTCACGACAGACAGAGGACAGAGGCGTGGCCAGACAGCCCTTGCCTTCTTGGAGCTCCCAAAAAATCATCGATCCCTTGAGGACTGCTGCAATCAAGCCTCTGGCAGGCTCATGGATGGGGGAACGAAGGTGCATGAAGCTGCTCTGGCCCTCTGACAAGCACAACCTGACTGGGCATGCAAGGCTGTCCAGGACCTGAAGCCTTGGCTAAGAACAGTGATGCTGCGCAGAAACTTTAAATGAAAGGTGAGGATTAGTTAGCAGGAGCACTACTGTAAGTCCCCCTTATAAACATCCTGATGTGACTAAGAAGCATGGTCTCCATTTTCAAAAGGAAAACTTTAGAGCCATAGTCTCATTTATGATGAGCTGACTCCAGAGTTGATGTTCAAGCTGGAACACTAGTAAACGTAACTAAGGGGGAAAGTGAATCTCTTTGAAGTCCATGGATCATTTTTCATGTCTCTTTCTTCTAAGCTGTTTAGAATAATAGTATTTTCACAAACATTTGCCCAGCTTTATCCAATTCTACATCTGCAATGGACCAGAGCGCCTTGGCAATTAGCTGAGTTGTGCCCTCCCACATACAGAGCTAAGTTTAAATTCAACATTCCCTGAAACAATTGTTATTCCAACAAAGCCTGGGGTTGAGTTTTCCCCTGCTCTGGAAAGTTTACTTTTTATGCTTAATAAACTTCAAAGGACTACAGGAACTAATTAATTACATACATCCTTAAAAAATCTGAACAAAATGCTTCACTGAGGAAACTGCACTGTTGTCATGCAGGGCACGACTGCTCAAGCTGGATGTCCATGCTGACCATATCCAAACTGAGGACTGCCTTCCTTTCTCATACAAATTCCTCCCAGCCACCTCAGTGACCAAATTTCCCAAGGAGTCAGGAACGGGTAATGATTGGCAATGTTTTGCTTATGGTTGTGGTTGCTACCAAAAATGTCTGCCTCTGCTGCTTCAGTTTTCTCATTTGTTTTTCCTTACTCTTAACTTAATAGCATATACATCGCTCCCAGTGCCTGCCATGTTTCTGGAAGCGCAGGATGGTCCAGGCTCACCCATTAATCAAGGCGATTTCACAGTCCAGTGTCATCTCTGATAGCTTCACATTCCAATGCTGGGTTTAGTTTTAAAGCAGCCTTCTGGGTTGCAAAGCTCTTCTGCAATTTGCTCCAATCTACAGCTTCAAAATCCTTAAGCTGGGCCCATTGGAAGCCAGCACCTTTGAAAACCTCTGGGACATCCTTCCCAACCAACAGAAATCAGAGTTAAGCAAAGAGACTAGCCTGCCCAGGGACATACGAGCATACCTGATCTGGTTCCTATAAGCACAGTATTATGCAGTGCTGGTAGTCAAGAAAAAACAAATAAAAGCAATGATCTTATCTATTAAAGCAGAAGACTGTTTACAAACATGCTTTTAATGGTGTTTTCTGCTTTGAGAAATCTTAAGGTCTTCTGCACTGCAATCCCAGCTCCCTACCTTGTGAAAGGCTTCTTGCTTATATCCTGCTGTGAACATAATGGCGGATTTTCTGGTCATGGTACATGATGTTCACAGCTCTCTTCAGAGCTCTGGGTATTAGTTCTGTATGAAACAAACCCAGTTAACTTTGCATTCCACTGATATACCAGTTTCTTTGGGCCTACCCAGACACAGGACTGATGTATGTGTCAATCACTAGTTTTTAAAAACTAAAGCACTTTATTGTTGCTTCCAGGAGGAAGAAGCTATATGGGATCCCACTAACCTTTGGCAAAATCTAAGCTGCTACATACTGAAGGTTAAGCTCCACCTAATTTTTTATCCTTTATCTTTCTGAGATATCTCCAGGTAGAGTCCATTCAGCAGCACAGCCTTCTGCAAACATGTCAAGACACTCCTTTTATGTTGGTTCAAAAGGAAAAATGCTACTTCATAATTTGTCAAGGACAACTCTTTAGTTAAGTCCTGGAAGCTTCCCATCTATGAACTTCTATGCCTTTTACTCACTTGACTTAGGGTGACTGAGAAAATTCCAGGCAATGGCTGTTAAATGCCACTGCAGCTGAGTCCCCTACAACATGGCATGGTTTCATATTTCATCCAGCGATTTGGGGACATTTTAAATCATTCATACTGTGAAGGTCTGCTACAGAGAGTGCTTTCCAATGCACTCTCCTATTATTAGTAACAAAGATGCTCATCTCACATACCTTTGTTTAAGAGAAATATGATTCCACCAACTACAAAGAGACAGCTTCATCTGTTAAGGCCTTAAAGCAGTTTGTAAGGGTCGCTGTTTTTATTAAGCCTGTACTGTGTTCAACAACAAGTACAAGGGAGTGTGGTATTACACAGTTATAGATGACAACTAACTAAGAATTGGTAATCAAATGGAGGAGAAATTACTCTCGTAAGTACTCTAAATGGAGAGCACTCAAATATGACACACAGCCATAACTTGACACTATTAGACATCCCGTATGTATATCCCATATGCAAAGCTAATGCCCCCTGTCAAGGCTCACTGGATCCATTCCAGCCCCTGGCAGGGGGCAAGTCAGATGGCTAAGAAAGTTGCTCTCTCCATCTCAAATCCAATGTCTGTTCTCAGTCACTTTTAGATCCTTAACTGACAGGGCTGGACCCAAAAATCTTGCAAAAATCTTCTGTGAATCTGTGCAGAAGCTGAAAAACACTGCACATGATCCATGCTTGTTTCTCAAAAATGTTTTTTAGACTTCATCGAAACATCTATATATGACCGAAGTGGACAAGGCAGTGGATAAAATTATAAATGAGCAGACTATAATTGTTCTGCCAAATAAAAGGATATAAAGTCTGCAACTGGTTTAACTGGGAAGGTTTCTATGCTTATAAAAAAATTGTCATCTGACCACTTTAAGCTTCCGTATGTCATTTAGAGCAATCTTTTATCTGTTTCCTGTTCATAAAATGGCTGTCACATGTTGAAGTCAAGAATCTACTTTAAAATATTGTTTTCTTCACAATACTTCCAAGAGAAAAGACCTATTTCTATCTCAATGCACAAACCAGAAACTTGTGAAATTTTAAAACCAATTAAAGATGATGAAGCCCTTGTTACGGTTTGCTCAAGTCAGATGGAAGGGCCATAAAGATAAATGCATATTAAATAGGGCGGGTTTGAGAAAGCTGTTGCACTCCACTACTTCTCCTCATCAATAGATGGTGGCACTGTGTATGAGAGGGGTAGATTCTGCTCAACATTGAATTAAAGCACTCACTCGAAATTCCTGCATCTAAGTAGACTGTCCTAAGATCCTAGAACTGGTAACTGAAGTCCACGTCACCCCTACCATCCACTGGCTTGTGAAAAATGAAACAAATAAAACACAAAAGCTTCTCAGCAGTGCTTGCCATTATAAAATATATACAAACGAATGCAGTTGACAAACTCAATGAATATCAACTGGCCATAAAATAATAAAACTCAGGGTGTGCACAGGTCAAAGTATTGCAACAGCTATCGATATAATACTCAGGGAATTTAAAGCAAAGGCAGATCCATATTGAGGATGACACTGTTAACAGAAAAGAATGAGGTCAGGAAACCTCATGCACCATATACAACTTAACATGCATCGAAACAGTCCTCCCAACTTCAGCTTGCCTTCGAAGAGCACAGCCACCACTCACATCATAGAAACAGTATCAGACCCATGATTTCAGACACAGTCACTCTCCAAGGAAAGCTGGGCTCACGGCTGTGTCAGAGGATGTGAGCTGTGCCTGCCTTGCTATTTACTGAAGAGGAAGCAATTGCTTAGTATACTCTCTATGAAGAATAAGCACTGCTGGTACATTTTCATTCAAGGTGACAAATGCCCCTAAACAACAGAGAACATGTCACTGACAAAAGGACAGGAGCTTTGAGACAAGTGTGGACTGAAGCTACTCTGGCTGACATTCTCACGTATGTGATCCTTCCCCTCTGATCCTGTCACGTTTCTCAAACCTGGCTCTGTCGCCTTGTGGCCACAAATTCACAATCCTATTCTTGCTCTGCTTCAGGTACAGAGGCTCACCTGCTCCAGCTCGTCTAAATCCATCCCTCTCCCTCTGGCACCAAAACTCAGATCTCTCCATCAAGGCACTACTTTGGCATCCCTGCTTCTGTATCTGAAACATTGCTGTGAAAACTGCTTGCCTTCCTGAGCACTCTGAAAATGCCACTCTCCCTTCAATCTTCTTCCTGGCCTTCCCTGGTGCTCTGGATCAAGTTCAAGATTTTAGTCCTCATTTTCGTTGCACTTTACAACTCAAGCAATTACTGCTGGCTCATAATTGCTGTAACGATCTATCTAGGGTAGCTATTCATTCATACATACCCATGAGCACGCCTACACACACCCCTGTACCTAAGCATGGTATGTGCTGATTAATGAAAGATAGAGCAACAATAAAAGCCAAATCAAGCATATATATTTAAAAAAAATGTTAGATTTCACGTTTCACAAAATCCCAGGCACACCCATGCTAATCAGCCCAGGCTGCTCATGTACAGAACAATGTGCTTTAATGTATGGAAGGAAAACAGTGAGTTTTGCATTTTGGTTCAAATGACTTTCAGTTTCTTGATAGTGCATTTCTTCTTGTCATTTCTCTACAGCACAGATATGTCCTAGATTACTTCGTAAACAAAGCAAAAATAATTTCTTTCATCCAACTGTGGCAGGAACTGAACAATTTAATCTGATCATTGTGTGCAAAGAAAATATTTCCAGTGACGACATCTTCCTATGTCAATTGTTTTTTTATTACAGATGTCATCTTGATGTGCCATATTAATGCAGCTTTTTCTTCTCATTTCAAGATTTTAATCTAAGTTTGTTGCTCTAATGTTTTATTGGTTCAAAATACATGCTNATGGCCATCAAATTTTCCTATGAGCTAAAAATAAACTGCTCTTGTCAGATACAGTTAGCTGATAAAAAGTGTCAGAGACTTTTCTGAATTACTTTGATAACTTCCTGTTTATATGGTACTGACCCTTGTCTAATAAAGATCTTTTACACATGGAATAAGAGAAGATTCTGCAGCATACTATTCCTTAATGGACAGTGCTGATTACTTTTGAAAGCCTTTAATACATTTCCCATATTAGACATGAACAGATGTCAGGGATGTTGCCAAGTGAAATTTCTTTTATGGAGTCTTGGCTTGTTGTACAATAATAGCCCTTTCTCAACATGGGAAAAAATTACAGACCTAACTAATTTCCTTGACAGGGAAGAGTTACATATGTTTTCCACTTGGAGTTTTTATGACAAGTTTGCAATTTTGCCAGATCTGGAACTAATTGGGACCATTTCCAAAAATGGTCCAATAAACCCACAATGAGTACAGCTAGCCTAAAATGCAGCAAATGATTTTTACATTTTTTTTTCTAACAGGGAAAAGTTAGATTGCACAATTATTTCATTTAAGTTACTTAAACACTTACTGTTTCATATCCTCCCAGTTTTTGAGCAGCTTGAAACATAGTCCAAAGGTTAACTGTTAGAGGGACAATAAGTATTTAGATAAGCATTGCATTAGCCAACATATTTCAAAGAAACGTAAATTAAACAGTTTTTAAAAAAGAAAAATAGAGAAAAAAAAGCTACAGCCCCTGAAAAAGCTCCTTTGAAACATTTTCCAAAGAGGTATTTACATAATCTGAAGAGTAAATATTAGCCCATACTATATATTTTTTTAATTACACCTGAGAGAACACGCTTACAGATTCCTTAACAGGACTGGAAAAAGACACTGAAACACAGGTAATGGGCTCATTTGACTTTGCTGATAAGACATGGTATAATGACTGTAGCATGTTTCCATAACTTTGCTAATAAAAAATTACTCATTGCGAAGAATGTTACTTTTAATTATTTGTTTAAGACTGGTTCCATTAGCAAGCAAGCAAGAGCCACACACTGGCTCACAGAGCAGGCCTATCGATTAAACAATATCCAGTATTTACTGCAGCTCAGATAATGGGCTCCATAATCAATGGACAATAAGCTGCGTTCTAGCGGGCCCTGCGTCAATGAACCCAGATGGAGCACGAACGAGTATTACTGGAATAATTCTGCTGTGGCTGGTTGTGCCTTGCCCGTGGCTGTGGGGTCAGAGGCACGGAGGCAACTCAATTCAAAAGATGGGTTGGGAGAGAGTTGTTATTTCCTGCAGAACTTCTCTCCCTTCACACGCTTTTCATCCTGGTCCCCTGTCCCATGAGGCCACTGCTTGCTGGTGTATTTTTTATTTCATTTTACTTAATTTTTATTTTATCTCATTTAATTGTTACAAGAAAAATTCATGTCAGTCCTATCAAAGGTGTATGCACAATTCCACCAACAGTGATTCCGCACAGACACACTACCAATACCTGAGGTCAGCAGTAATGCTGTGGACCATGGAGAACGGGATCTCCTTCTCCATGGAGGGATGCTCTGCTGTACTATACGTACTGCCTCTTCCCAACAACCTATTTATATTGGCAATGTTTGCACAAGCCTTGCTGGACAAATACAGAGCCCCATCCTGCAAACATTTCTGCTCTTCTCAGCATACTTACTCTTGGTGTTTAAGTATTTGCTGGATCAGGCCCCTACTTCATAATGAATGTCAGGCAAGTTTCAATGTATTTCACCTAAATGTTAGCAGCAAGCTCTACCCCCAGTGGGCAACTTTAGAAATAATACTTTAGCTTGTCGTTTAAGCCCACCCTGTCTCCATGCTTGACGGAATGCAGAGTAATATGGGGAGGTGGGGGGAGAAAAAAAATAATTTCTTCAACACAAAATGTTCGGAAAGCCTCACTGAACCTTGTACTACTTCAAAGCTATCAAGTGCTTTGCTTAGGCTTCGATTTAATCTGAATCAATGCATAATGCAACGAAGGTGTTCACAGTACATTAATTTTACTCCCATTTCAAGCAGCCAGTTTTCAGACAAACACTGTAATCATTTGGAGTTATATAAGTTTATAATGGCTGCTGAAGGCCTGTTGCAATCAGTGCCAATTGCTATTAGGTATGCAAATTGTTATGTAAAACATGCAGGTTTGACATTCTTCATCAAAGTAACACATGGTTTTAATCTAGGAGATAAATCAGAGTAAATAATATTTCCATCCATGGCGTTTTCCCTTTAAGGATATAAAGTATCATTCAATCTATAGATAAGGAGGAAAAATACCCCCATGTACAGCTTTTGTTGGAAACTGTGAAAAATCTACATTGTGCTGCAATATTTATGCAAAATTCAATTTCAACTGTATCTTCTCCACATAGAATTAATTTACAGATTATGGCACCACAAACTGTACATGCCAAAGCAATTCTAAACTCTTCATTCTGTATTACGCAGATACAACCTGGTTGTATTCTTCAAAGTCAGTAATTTATTAACTATAAACACATTTTGGGGCTTAAAAATATCATCCCTTTTGTGCCTTTCTTGACCACCTTTAAATGTCTTCCTTTAATATTTCTCCTTTCATAAAGAACATCTGGGCACAATAAAGATACGTCATCTTATTAACTCAGAAGAAAGGCATTACAGATGCTGCAGATTTACAAAACAGAAAACTAGAGGGTTTTCAACATGCCTATTTCTAGTCATAATCAGCGGATTTAAACCTATAAATATCCGGCAGCAACTACCCCAGAAGGAAGAGATGCAAATCTAGGCATAAGACAGTGAAGTGCCTGGACTGGAAAAAGTACAGAGATAAACATGGACCCTCCCCATCCGTAAGGCTTTAAAATAGGCTTTGTGTGCAATTGCTTTATCCAGAGAAGCCAAACCATTCTAAAATGTCAACAAGAAAGTGAAAAAAAGGATACTTACTCTGCTTAAAACCTAAATAGGGTATTCGTTCAATTGGTGTTTTCCTTTCTTTCATATATTTATAAAGAGCCACAAGGAAAGCCTGCTCATCAGCTCTGCATTCTTCACCTACGGCAATCTTTGATTTATCCTCACTTGAGCCTTTCTTACAGTTGCTGTTGTTACTCTTGGGTTTGGGCAAAGCTGACTTAGCCTCACATTTTACCTGGGAAAAGAAAAGATGTCATATCAGATCTGAATAACCTTTAATTTTCACTTAAGGAATAAATACCCTCTCCTAGCAGAATGGATTGTTGAAAAAAATGAAGGCCAAACCATGCGACTGTGTTTGAGGGGAAACAAAGGAAGCTATTTATAGAGCTAAATGTCTTGTTCTGAATCTTAGTCACAACATTTTTAAACAGCCACATCTTTAAATCATTGTAACTCACTGGTAATGCTCTCCAGATCTGCATTTTTATGACTATACATTGCTATGTCACAGCTTCTATCTCTCACATACACTTGCCATTAGCAAGTCTAATAATAACCCTCATTCCAGGATTGACACTGAACATTGTCAACTCCTGCAGACAACCCTTGGAGCCGAGGGTGCTCAGCCCCTTCCAGGAATGCTCAGCAGCCAGCTCTGAAATGACACATTTTTCTCTCCTTTGGCCCACAAAAATGGATGCAAACCTTGGCAAGCTTTATCCAGGCAGAGCCCTCAGCACATGAGTGGAGGTTCTGCTGTAGCACAGACTCAAGTTAAGTGTATTTGAGCATCTACTTAAACTTGAGCACAGCCCTAAGCATTCAGCAGAAGGGAGCTGGAGCCTTTCCTGGTAGACACTGGCATCCCCAATGCATGTAAGTCCCAGAGCTCCAGGTTTCCCACTGGACTGCCCAGCAGATGTGTGCCAGTCAGGAAATCAATAAATTTGAACCACTTTACCTCTCCTCAGTATTCATACATGGGCAAAAATACCCAGTGAGACTGCCTTAATCCTGCAGCCCCTTCAGCCCCTCTTGAAGATAATCCTCTCACTGAACCAAGCAAATTACAAATCGAGCGTTCACTTAAGGTATGTATACAAAATAAATAAATAAATGAGCAGAAACCTGATGTTTAAAAGCTCTGCATGACCAAGACATTGGGACCATGGGATCAGTAAATTCCCAATGAAATACCGGATGTTCTCTAATACAAGGTAGTGGAGATAGTTACATGTATTTTGGATTTGCACTGTCCCTTCAATAGTTCTGAGTGCTGTAAGGAGCCTTCTGGTAGTCCCATACCTCATCCAAGACATGTCCTTTGTGCTTCCAGAGGGAGCAGGGAGACTCTAAGAGCCACTATTTGGTATTTTAGGAGGACACCAGAGGAGAGCAGGGTATCCTGCTGTGCAGGAAGGCAGGAACTCTTGGTCAAGCAACCCATGGACCCTCCTTCAGAACTGTCACTTCTAAACCAGGGGCTGTCTGGATACTTGTTGACAGTTTGGAAGCAACTGCTATGAAGAGCATTACGTAAGTGCTTGTAAACAAAAACCAAACATATCACTGGAAAGACCACAACCACAATATGCTTATTTTATCTTAATAAAAGATACTCTGGCATTTCAGGCTCAGGGAAAGCAAAATCTTTATACTGCTCCAGGTGTTAACTTTGCAGAGAGTACTGAGTTCAGGTGATCTGCTCCACAGTTTTCCACAGATGCTGGACAAAGCAATGGTAGCACCTAAGCAGAGTGGACAAGTGGTCACGATTTTCCATGGCAACTGATGCTGCTGAAGAACCTCCATACTGGCCACTGGAGGGTACAGGCTCACTCCTCCCAAGCAACACAGCAGGGACTGGGAAATGGACTTCCTTCAGGATTTTTCTTGATCACTTGCTGCTGAAGTATGTCCAGTGTACTGCTTGATATTCTCCAGCTGCACTGTTCAAAGAGATTTGTCTTCCTATAGCACAAGACACCATCCTTTGCGTTTTAGTAACAGATATCTTGTTGATTTAACTTTTGTAAAGATCATGAGTTTCATCCAGAAGTCAGAGGAGCTAACAGGTTTTTTCTTCCTATTAAATGAACTTCGGACTTCCTCATCCACTTTTCAGGTCAGAGCTGTAATTCCTTGACTTTTTTCAGCTTGGCACCTCACAAAAATTATTTAACAGCTTCCACTTACAAAGTTTAGATTACATTGTCATAGGTTTCAATGCTTCACCCAACACTCCCAAAAGGAATGCATGACTTCAATAATTTTAGGATTTTTAATTGGAGCTGCAAATTTGGAACAAATTCACTGGACCTGGGAACAATTTTTCAGTTTTGTCACCCACTTGCTTGGATTCTCTTTCTCAAACCGGACAATTCAGAACTATGCTTGCAAAGACAACCTGGGCATGAACTCTAAGTGAAATCAAAGCTCACTACTGTGCAAGCAAACTAATGGCAAGGGATACTGCCCTCAAGGAGACAAAGGCAAAGTTACATTAAGAAAGCCACCAGGAGTGGGAAAAACCTGTGGTACACACAACTTTCATCTACAGAGAAACCTCAGAGAAGACTCAGAGAAACAGAGTCTACAAAAACCCTGTGGAACTCAGAGGTGCCAAAATGCGATGGGTGGACTTCAAGCAGTGTCAGGTTCAACAAAGCTTTGGTGAAGGCTACAATGCTTCATCTGCTCAGCATTTGAGGCCCATGCCTCACTTCTGGAACCTCCCCATCATCTGACAGGCAATATGGATGAATGCCATGACCAATGATTAATGAGAACCAAAAGGGCCAAATGCCATTCTGAATAACACCAGTGTAAATCCAGCATAAACATATCAAAATCAGTGAGAACGATGCCAGATTTGCACCAAGCACCACAAAGTGCCTTTCTCTTTCAAAACACAAACCCAGTGCCACAGCTGGGTTAAGCTGGGTAAGATGGGCTCTGGAACATCTGACCATCTCCTGCTATGTGTTCCATCACAGGAGGATGATCCATGACCACATGGCCAGTTAACTTTCATGAGTACAACTATGTATTTGTCTTCTCCTGCCAGAGGTCACACACAACACAGACCACAGCAGACCTGCACTTTACAGTTTCCATCAGATAATGGCCAAGGCACTCGGAATAAATCTCCAGGTCTGAGAACATGCCAGGCCACCTGTGGCCACAGGAAAAGCATATCCTGGCAACTCTTAAACTAATTTCCCAGATCTTGCAGTACAAGTGAAGTGAGAGGTTTACTTCAGCATTTGCACTAGGACATGTAATGAACAGATTCATTTGGGGATAATTTCCATGTTTAACAAGTTAGTCTTTTCAGTTCCTCAAAATGGTCAGATCAGCCAGTTTTAAAAAGTGTTAGAACGCACTCTGAATTGGGAACACTCTCAGGGAAGATGAAGCAGGTACAATGAGGGTCATCTACTGGAGCCTACAAGTTCCAAAAGCCTGTCCAGCACTGATGACACATCACGTATGAAAGCCTCCAGTGTCCTGGGAGTGTTTCGAGAGAAGAGCTTGATATATCCCTCTCTAGGAGAGCTGATCCTGCTGGAGTAGATGGCCTTATATTCCCTTCCCAGCCTGGGAGGGAACTCCCCTGGGATCTTCCCCAGGAGGCACTAAAATTGATGCAGTGACCACCAAAGAGATCAAGAGCGCAAAAATGAGAAGTGGCACACAAAAGACCCACTTTCCTTGGCAGCACCTGCAGGTCCAGGACCACATTGTCTGTGATGCTGTCACTCTATTTTTAATAAGCCACCTATACTGGCATTGACCCAGAGCTGGTCCTACCCAACCACACACCTTTCCTTGTCAGGAATTGTGAAACCCTCAAAACGATCTGCTGATGGTTCAAGACAAACATGCCTAATGAGAAGTATGTTTCAAGAATTAAGCTTTCTAGTCACTGGCAGCTGAGGACATGAAATTCAGCAAGTCATGACAACTATGCAGCTTCCACTGGTCTTGACAGGCTCAAAACCACAGCCTTTGGAATGCCCCTTCTGCCATTTCCCAACCCAAGCCACACGGCCACTGCAACTCCATCAGAGCCGTCGCCCCACTGAGAAAAAAGGCTGCTGCCAGGCACTGAGTGATGCGATCTGAGAATGCAAGCAGCACAGCTTCTGGTTAGAAGGGATTTTATCTGGGACAAGAATATGGCCAGGACTGCTAAACGCTTCAGCATCTGACACAAGTGGGTTTGTCCATGAGCAGTGTTCAATCCGGCTCTCCATGGACCCATTGTCAGCATTGGTCAGACATGAAGTGCTCACAGAGGAGGATAACCAACATGGAGCTTCCAATGACCACATCCCAGCTGTTCCCAGCAATGAGAAAACAGTAGGCGGATCTCTATTCCTCCCCTTCCCCAAATACCCTCCTCCTCCCTCCCCAGTAACCCACAGGCAGGGTCTGCACAAAGTGCAGTACGTCTGCTACAGAGGGTTTGATTCACTGTGCTCCTCTCATGGAAGTGTATCCACAGCCCTGAGACACAGACTGATGTGAAGAGCCACAGTGAAGTCAGTGTGACTACATGCAAGGACATTATATCACGAGCATGTCTATTATTTATAATGAAATTAAGCTGGCCAAGATAATTAACGCTATTAATATCTGCACAATGATGAGCACAGTATGACTAGATAAATAGGTGGAATTACTTCTTATCTGAAATATCCTCCCATCTGACTAGTAGTGTGAACCTACATATAAACAGAGAGGATAAACAATTTGGTATGAAGTGTTACTGTTGTTTTTAATTATCTAATACCTATATATCAGGTGCTGAAGAGGCAGAACTACCTGTGCTACAGTCTGGGGTGCTTTGACAATGTGGTCCATGCTGCAGTGCACTGGCAATATTTTAGCATGAAAAATGACTTGGGGGAAGGAGGAATTGAGGTAAATTGAGACATTTTAACACAACGGATTTTGCAAATTCTTTCACAGAGAAAACATTCAGACAAACTCTATAGTATCTGGCAGGACCCCGGAACTCAACACACCAGGCTCCATCACCTCTTATCATGCCTGTCTAATACTATAGTACAGACTTCAACTGAGCACAGTAGGGCACAAAAAGAAGAGAAACAATGACTTAAGGGCAGAGCTTTATCAAGAACTTCAGACTCTTTTATTGTCATCAACAGAAGGCACAACTTTAACTGAACTCCTAGAGAGGAGGAGGAGGAGGTGGAATTTAATTTGCCTTCCTATGAGAAACTGAGAGCAGAACATTTCCACTTGACCTCTTTAACCTCCTAATCTCCCAGGACATTTACTGTGTACAACAATACCAATGCAAATGGATCTATAGATTCACTGTATTTCCTAAAGAGATGGTCACAACAATGGAAGCGTTTTTCACATACACATCCATCTAATTTATTGAAACAATAGATTTGGGAGGAGTTGGTTAAAAATTCAGTATATGCAAATCTCTTTAGCTGTTTAGCTTGAAAGTATCAATGACAAAGTTCTGCCTCAGATAAAAATCAACTATTGCTCTAGGTAATTTTCCATCTTTGTACCTTAGAATTTCTAATTAAATAATCTTGAAAGGAGCCATTTGTGCTGCTCTTTTTTTGAGAAAACCAAATTCCTGTTTAAAACCACTCTGACAACATAGAAAATAGGATGCAACACTACAGAAACTCCATTTTAAAATATTTTAAGGAAAAGACACAAACCCATAAATATCTTAAAGATTAAGTCTATAAACACTAATCAGTGATGCCATTTTTACTTGCACTATGGGTTAAGCACTGCAGCACATACAGAAGACTCTGTAAAAGCATGCACTATTCAGCAAACCGTGGAACATGCAGCTCAGCAGTGAGTATTAAAGAACCAGCCCAGATTTTTTTTTTTTAAGCTTTCATACTGAGCTTCTGCCTTTTTTTTTTTTT